>WBMY01006616.1:464239-542245 GCA_013397315.1 Donacobius atricapilla
GGGGAGCCGGGGCAATCTCCCTCAGCCCGGCCGGCAGCGTGGGGCAGGTGCAGGATCGGCTGCATGTTCGCAGCTGTGGCTCTACCGGCGTCTGCTGGGCTCGGGACCCGGCTCAGCTCCCCCAGGGCCAGCCCCATCTTGGCTGCTCCAGCCCGGACCCGGTACGGCCGCCTGGGCCCGGCCACATGGGCAGCGGGCCCAGAGCCGGGCCCTGCTGCTCCCTGCCCCGAATATGGTGAGTCCGTCGCAAGAGAGGGAGCGTTCCCAAGATTTCTGTATTTAAGCCGTGTGTCCCAGGGGTGTACACTTGTACCTGATTGGCCAACCTGGCTGTCAGTTCCAAAGCAGATCACCAATTGTTTTTTTTTTTTACCATTCATGCCAAACCAATACAGGGTGGGAGATATGTATCTCAATAAAATTGTCTGTCAAAGTGACATAAATCATCTTGGAGATTACCAAACCATTTCATTTCAAATTCCATGACTGAAGCAGTTATCAGTGATGATAATGCTGAAGGGCCTATGCATTTTACCTCATCCTGAAACTCCTCTTTTAGTTTTTCTGGTATAAGATCCTGTCCCATAGTCTGCAAAAAGAGTAAGAAAGAAGAGAATCAAGAAAATAGCTTGCAGAAAAAAACCCATCAAACGTGGCATTAATAACAGATATTTACAGGCAAAGCCCTTGTCACATGAACCACACAACATCCTGGAGAAATTTCCAAGCCATGATGAAGCTGTCTGCCTTGGCATTCTGCATTCAGGGAGAGCTGAGACCAAAGCTCAGCAGTGCAGAACCCCTCCAGCTTCTGGCTGCACTTGCACAGGGGAGTTTCACTCTGAATAGCAGCAGAAATCTCAATGCCAGCTCTGCATTCAGTGATTACCTTGCATCACCATCAACACTGAACTCTTCCTGGACATGTCCAAGCAAGGGAAGCAAGGAGAAAAGTTTCTTTTCCCAGCCTTTCCCAACCCTGAGGAAGCCTTTGTGCTACTGCCTGCTTATGGATGCCATCCCTCTGACTGCCTGCAGCCCAGCAGTGGCTTGGCTGTCACTAACTTAAAGCTGTAGTGCTGACAGCAAAGTCAGAATCTTGCTGGCTTCATTTTGATCCTTACGATAAAAGTCAGAAGCTCTTTAAATAGCACTAAAAATGTTTAATCTCTGTGAAGAGATTAAATACAATATTGCTGCCCTCTGTTATTTTTTTTAAACTGGTACCCAGGACATTAAACAAAACAAAGAAATGCAAAAGAATGTCTCTGACTCTTTCTGGAAATATTTAATACTTTTTACGCAAGTGTTTAATACTGCTGTGGCCATCAAAGTAACCGTCACTGCCATTTCAAACTAGTGATTCACTTTGGGGCACCTAAAACTCCTTTAGATAAAATGTGCATCCCAGGAAATGCACAGTGCTGATTCATCTGCAAATACAAGTCCAGTGAGAAACTTAACAACGCTGCACATTCCTGAAAGGAGAGCCTCAGCAGATCAGCGATCCACCGGTGTGATGCAGGCCAGGGCTCTACAGGCACCTGTCAGTCCAGGTAACACCCTGCCGGCAGCCCGCCCCAGCTCATCGCCCGCCCAGCTCATCGCCCGCGCTTCCTGGCACGGGTCTTCAGCTCAGGGGAGTGTCGTGCTTTGAGGACAAACACAGAGAATGAGACCCTGCATACAAGGAAACATCCTCTTACTTTGGTCATCAGCAGCAAGGAGTTTTCATCGAAACCAAGTAGAGCCACTTTGTCATCAATTTCTTTTTGACCTTTTCTGTTATTCTCTAGCACAAAGGACAACTGCTGTGACTGGGTAAGCTGAAGTAAAAGCCTGGAATGAGAAATGCAGTTAAAAATTGGCATAGCTGGAAAAAGAGTAAGTCAGCAGACCTAAAAACAACCGAAATGTTTAATACTTAATAATTAACACTTTTAATACTTTAAAACAGCTTCCTCCTGACTTTTGCCTACTGTAAAAAAGTCAATACATGTGTATTAATCTACCATGGATATTGTATATCTGTGCTACAGAACTACTGAGAAGCATTTTTGAAAACCAATATGCCAATAGCTCTGGTTGCTGTATGCAAACATTTTTGTCTCCACATATTCATCACACCATTCAAAAGTGAGGCTCGGACCTGTGAGTCATCAGGTATCCAATGTCCTAACAAAACAGCAGCACATTTTTGCCTATGGAACCTGAAAAGCTACTAAATGTGAGGCTTTGGACAAATACCAAACATCCTCCCCCACACAGGCCAACCCTGGATTATTTTCTAAAAGTGTTCACCAGTTTTATGTTCCAGGCAGTGCCCCAGAAGTCACAACCATGAACTGGTGAAGGTTACACACTCTGCTCATGCAGGGCCCCAGCACCAACTGCCTGACCAGCAAGAACAGTGGCAGTTTCCAGAGTCCTCCTCATACAAGGACTGTAAAACAGATTGGCAGAAGAAATATCCATGTATCTATACATTTGTCTCAAGTCCACTGTCAGACAGATTAACTGTATTACACTTATTTTACACTTCTAGGAATATAGAAACATATTGCACAATCTCCTGTGAACTTACTGAAATTCACAATGGGCATTATTGTAGAGATAAATATCAGTTTTAGAGAATTTAACAGGGTCCAGAGAAGGGTTACAAAAGTGATCAAAGGCCTGGGAAGCCTGCCCTTTGGGAACAGGCTGAGAGAACTGGGTTTGCCCAGACTTGAGAAAAGAAGGCTTAGGGGAGACCTCCTCACCATGTTTCACTATTTAAAGGGCTGTCACGGTAGGACACAAAACAGATTGACTCCACATAGTCGTTAGAAGAGAAAGAAGGCTTTATTTACAATTCTAACAGTTTCTTTTATAATATGCTGGGCTAAAAAGGTCTATTATTGGTCCATCAGACTGACACTTCTTTCTACTGGTTAAGTAATAGGAAACAACACCTGGGGACAGTTGTTATGGGAAAGGGAACACTGTTTACTTAACCTGTGCTGAAACGGAGATGTTTTGAAAAGGGAAAAACTGTTGACAGCTTTCCCTTGGGAAAGGAGTTAGCAGTAGTTAGCAAACTAATATTCAGACACAGAAATGTCAAGCCCACAAAGGGCAGCCACAAAGAAGACGGAGCCTCCCTTTATACAAGGAACCACATGGAAACGATGAAGTACAATAGGTATAATGTTAATTCTGGGGAGATACCAACTGGACACAAGAGGAAAGTATTTTACAATGAGATCAGTCATTGGAATAATCTCAAGAAAGTTGTGGATTTCCCAGTATTGGAGATTTTAAAGATTTGGCTAGACTGGGTGCTGGGCCATCTTGCCTAGATCATGCTTTTGCCAAGAAAGGATGACCCTTGAGGTCCCTTCCAACCTGGAACTCTATCTACAACAGAGTAGATACACTATTCTATTCTACAATATTTAACCAAGTGACCATTAGAATTTAGCAGTGTTATTACCGAAAATGTGTTTAATTCAAGCTTTCTGCAAAAAGAAAAATGACAAACTTTTTTATCCCATTCACTGAAGTTAAGTGAAGCTGGTGTTACAATAATGGTGTGCATTCTTAAGGAAAAGACTCAAGATCTGAGATGAAAACTTGTATTTGAGCACTAAAAACACCAAAATTTGCAAATCTGAATTTCTCAGTTAAAACTTCACTGAATTTACAGATGGCTGATTGGTTCCAAGTAAAAATGGAAAGTATTTTTAATTTATGAAGTATTTTTGTTTCAAGATTTGCATCAATTAGTATAAAAAAGAACGATTTTTCAATGACAGGTAAAAAAATACTCAATTTTTTTTTCAAAACTATGAGAGTCAATTATTCATGATGCATTAACAGAGATGTTTATTTTCTACAAAAACCAATACTAACATACCTTTTCCAGATGCAACTTATCCTGCACATACATTTATACAACATCTACATCCCACTTAAAATCCAACAAATCTGAAAATATTAGACAACCTGCATAAGCCTTGGGCAGGGAAGAAGCTTATCCTGGACAAGTGTATCTGCAAATATAAACCGCAGTAACACTCTGTGAAACTGCAGCCAAGCAAGGAAATGCCACCAGTTACAGCTGTCTCAGTTCTGAACCATACACACTGAACAAGCAACACAAATTATTAATATAAATGTACCTTCAACACTCAGTATCAGTACTAAATCAATGAACTTCTTCCGAGTAGCAATTAAAGTCTTCATCTCTTAGTCTGAGTACAGTTAAAAGCTACTGTTTGGGCTTTTTCCATTTCTTAAATCTTGCCCCAGCAGGGCAGCTATAAAATGTTCTCTGTAACCATTTCTGGACATTCATGAGATGCCTATAAGAACATTAAATAACTGATACATCACTGAGAGGCAAAAGGGGGAAAAACCATCCAAGATTATTTTAACGAAATCAGTTCCCAATTATCCCTTTGAAAGATTATGTTTTGGGAATTTTTGCTGTATGCAAGAGTTTTAGGAAGAGGGCAAAGAAAAGGAAAGAACATTTTAATGCAGCCCTGTCAATCAGTTGTCACGGAGTTCATTTTCCAGCCTCATCCATTATGCAGATTGGGGTATTATTATAAAATACATTTGCACTCAAGCATGAAGCTTCAAGAAAATAAGACAGGTGGCACTTGCAGAAGGAAGGCTGTCTGTGCCCTCCCTTTGGGGCACTTCTGCTACTGCATCTTTAATACCAGACCAGGGAACAGCAATGGTCTAGCAGGAGCATTTGTCGAAGAACAGACCCTTTTGTATATAATTACTTAAAAATATTCACATTATAAGCTCATTAAAACACTCTTCTCGACTGTGTATGACACTGGTTTACTCTTTCCACTCAGATTAAGATTCTTCACAGCCACCACACTAAGTAGATTTTGCTTTTTAGATCTGAAGCAACAGTAGGGTGCTTCTAAGTTCGTGTTGCTAACTCCGAAACAAACATTTAAATTGCAAATGCAAACTGAAAACAAAAACTGAGAAAAATATGCTTTTCGTTGTTCTTGACTGAGAAAACATTATTCTACAAATACAGAGAGTTACCTTGCTCTAATAAACGAGGCACATGCTTTTATCCCAACTTTCTTTAACATGTTCTGCTCCCAGGACTTGGAGTCTGCACATTTCTCTTTGTCCTTCTGTTCCAGCTCTCCTGAAGAGCAGAGGAATTCTTTCACCACTTGGCTGCTGGGACAAGTCACTGCCTTCTCCCCCTTTGTTTCTGCAGCAAGGCTGAACCAAGGGCCTTCTTTCTGGCCATCTGATCTGCGTGGCTGCAAATTAATCTCTCGGCCAGTCAATGTTTTGAAACTGCTATTACTTACACAAACCTCTTCAGACTGATTTAGATTTGCTTCTGGAATGACCAATGGAGACAAATTCTGTAAAAGGCTCATATAAGCTTCAGCAAGTAACTTCCAGAACCAGGGATTGAAAGGATGTAAGCAGATCAGTTGCTGCAGACACATCATCTTTTTTTCTACATTTTCCAGACCCTGGTAAATGGAAAACTGCAGGTTGAGAACTGTCGTTAAGTGATCTGTGTTAGTAGCACTGTTTCTCTAGAAACAAAAGATAATAGATTAAAAACAGGAGTAGAACAAAATCATCCTTCAGAGCCTAAGAAAATGTCTCCCTAAATAATGACATACCAATCTCACAAGGTAATTTTTAAACTGTACAAAATGGTGCTCTTAATTTAAAATGATACAATGGGATACAGATCTTGCACAATCAAGATGACAGCATTCCCTCTAGCTGCCTTCTCCCAGACTGAGAGGCAAGAGGGTCCTAAATGCTGTCATTTGTTTATTTGCCTTCCAAGTGTTCTACAGCTGCCTTTCTTTGCAGCATAAATACCTTTTATATAAAATAAAAAGCATCAGTAATATTCTAACAGACTTCAGAGCCTCTGGACTTTTTCCTTTGTGGGAAAAAAACTCAATTTGTGGCTATATAATCTTCTTGGTGGCAGTTTGGCAGCAAGTATATGGAAATAAAAGGGAGTTTTGAACTGTCACTTGTGTAGTGGAAAGATTTTAGCACTCATTTATTCCCTTTCTTATAATTCCTATTACATTGCATTAATTCTGCCTGGCAGAGCATGATATTTAGTCCCTTCCAGGACTACCAGTTTCCCTGCACAGGGAGCTCATTGTGGTACAGGGTGTTCCAGTTTCTAAAGAGTGATTATATCTGCAGTGACAGTTACCCTCTGTTTACCAAATACTCTGAGCACTGAACATCCTGAAGGATTATACACATGAAAATTATTTTTCCAGAAAATGGTCCATATAAAAGAACTACTGGCAATGTTTTCATGTTCAAAGCCTAAAAGAAAGACTGCATTATTTACCATTTTTTCTGCAATATCCAGAGCCTCCTTGTGCCTTCCTAGGCGAAATAAACACCGAGCCTGGCCCTCCTGGACATCCCGTCTCATTGCAATGTTGCTGGCAGGTAAGAGTAGCAGGCACTCTGAGTATTCACACAGGGCTTTCTAGAAGTGTTGGGCAGGAAGAAAAGCCAACCAAACAGAGAGATTTGCATTTAAAAGCAAGCCTGACAGCACGTTTTCTTCATGACTACAGTCACAAAGGGAATTCAGAACCTGAAGGCCACATTTGCATTTCTCCAGACTCAGCTACTACCTGTGTGAGCAAGAGACAAGGCCCCAGTACTACACAGCCAAGTCCAGATGGTGATGAGCAGCCTCAGTTCTAACTCACATTTAGGCCCAAGCAAAATTCACCACACATCCGTCCACCTCTCTCCCACCACGCTTGATCCAGAAGGGATCATCTACTGACCTGGGTAAAATGTGACACAAGGCATCTTTCCCTGCAGCACAATGATCTGAGTGCTCATCCTAAATCTTCGGAACCTTGTTTCAAAACCATGACATTCTCCATGGGAAGGTCTGAACCTCAAATAATCAGTAAGTCAGAGAACACCACAAGGAAGGTGAATCTCCATTGTTCCTGTAGGCTGGTTTTAATGTACTTGAAATAAATATTAATTGGGCTAAGAAAAAGGCAAGAATGAGCAATACTTCTGCAGCTTAATGCTCAGGGCACCCACCAGGACTCCAATTAACATTTAAATACATTAAATTAAGTATTCAGTGAAGCTAAGTCTGGAATCTTGATTTCTCTCCCTTTCTGTAAGCTCTCAGAGAGAAGACTAAAGAGTAGTGCTCATTCTCCCATCTCTCAAAATGAGTATTTAATTATTCCTTGCAAACTTTAATGGTTCTAACAGAATGAGCTTCTAGGAGACACACCCTAAATACTTCCTAGCAAAAGGGATGAAATATTTTTCTTTCCTGATGCTGAGCTCACATTCATTCTTAAGCAAAAGAGAGAGCTCCCCTCTGCCCTGTGCATGCAGCAGCCACTGGTGAAAATGGATCAGAGCGTTGAGGACAACCCCGTTTGCCTTGTTATGTAACAAAGAGATATAACCTGCAAGGTTCAGGCATTATGAATCCCAAGCAGATTCTACAGTTGTCTATATCCTGAAAACGGGCACAGCTTAGATCGCTGTTGTCCTTGACATTTCCTATCAAGTGGCCTATCCTGAAGTAAAAAACAGAATGAGAGATTACTACCCCTATTTACATATTTCCATCCCCCTTTCTAAGGTCAGTGCTTTCAAATCAGTAATTTAATGTGCAATCAAGCTCTGGTTCTTGTTCCACCAGTGATCTAGGTTAGCAATAAAACTGAAAACATTTCTAACATGAATCACTGCAACAGAAAAGAGTTAGGAAGCAACGGTCAGTTTTACTTAGCAGATCTGAGGAGGTGTGTTTTTCTCCTGATTGGGAACCACAGCAAGGAGATCTGCTTTTCCTGGGGGTCAGCAGCTAGGTCTGACCACAGCCTGAGGCAGCTCTGCTATCAGCACCCTTTTATGAATCCCCTTCAGGGCATCTCAGCTGAGACTAGAAAATATCTGCCAGGTATACATAGGGTTGCAGTGATGCTGAAATAACATTAAGATCAGTGACAACTGAGGTACAACAAGATCTACAAATCCAATGGGCAGGGCAAGAGGAGTAGAGTCAGAAGTCAGCTGGAGGGCTTTGAAATCAAGGAGCCTGTTATGCAAATCATAGGGTGGAAGAAGAAGCTACATCTGAAACAAGGCCCGGAGATGCTGAATTCAACAAGGAAACGAGGTAACTAAAGACTAGATCCTGCAACTAGGGCTGCAAAAGGCAGAAGCGCATCGCTGATGAGGAATGCGGCTCAGGACGCACACAGTGAGGAGAGGTCCGGGACCACCGTGCGCAGAACAGCCACGGGCAACCTTCGGGCACAGCAAAGGCACAAGCGGCCTTCCGGAGCGAGCGGAGGCGGCGGAGAGCCGGCACAAGTCTGGCAGAGGCGGCCCCGCGACCGGCAGGAGCCGGCCGGCCACTACAGCCTTCATCTGACAGCGGGGGGAGCTCTGAGACAGGGAACCCGCAGGCACGTGGTGCCAGCGACCTGAGCGCCTTTGTGCGACACGGCCTCATCCCCGGGCGCGGGGAGACCCACACGCCCAACTCCGAGCGCCGCTCCCGCTAGGACCCGGCTCTGCTCACGGCTGAAGGGCCGCGACGGCCCGGCCCGCCTGCCGACAGCAAAGCCGGGGACCAGTTCCGGGGCAGCGCCGCCTTCCTGCCCCGTTTGCTCCAGGCCGACTCCGGAGGGATTGCGGCAGAGCACAGATCTCCGCGGCCCGGCCCGGCCCGGCCCGGCCCCGGGTTCCCCACGAACCAGGGGCGGGATCAACCGCGGCACGGCCAGACCCGCAGCCCGCGGTCCCTAATGCACATTCTCCCTGGCGCAGCACATCGGGGACTGCAGGACCGCCCCTGTCTGTGTCCCCACACTTCCCCGGCCCGTGAGAGCGCCCTGGAGATACCTCGAAGTCCCGCTGCCGGAACGCCCAGTCCGCCCGGAACTTGCTGCTCGTGATCCCGCCGGCGCCTTCCCCGCCGTCAGCCGCGCCGTGGAACCANCCCGCCGCGCTCCCGCCGCTCCCGGCTCGGCGCGAACAGGGAATCCTCGAACTCCGGGCCCAGCGCCGGCTCCATCGCCGCCCGCGCCGGCCGCGCTCCCGCGGGGGGAGGAGCTCAGTTACCGCTCACCCAAAGGGAAGGGCTTCCAGGAAAGAGCTGAACTGGAGCCCCGCGCCTTGATAAATTCACTGCGTAATTGTGGAGGTGCTCTGTTAGCATCTCGTCCCGGTGATTGTGAGTGGGAATGTGTTTTGGTAACTTTTCCATTCGGTTTCAGTTCTGTCTCAAAGCAGATGTGTAACCTGCTCTAGGGTGACCCTGCCATGGCAGAGGGTTGGACTAGATAATCTCCAGAGGTCTCTTCCAATCCTAAAAAATGAAGTGATTCTGTGAAATTTCAGGCTTTCCCAGAGCACCCTACACGGTGCTATGGGAAACGGGGACACAACAAAGCGATCCTAGACCTCCTTCAGGATGTCAAGACTCGGGCACCCGGCTGCTCACCGAGAGCTCTACATGCCCTGGCTGCCTGCCCTGCCTAGTGGTACTACTGTGCTCAGTGTGCTGTGTTTTAAGGGTACTGCTGTGCTGTCCTCGCTCCAGTCCGTCCATCCAGGAAAGTCCATTTTTTCCCATCTAATCACCACACAGGTTTAGAGAAGGTGAGCTGAAAAGTCATCCTTGTACTTCCTTAGCCTGCAAAATGGACTAATGAACTTCTCTATACCAGAACACCTTTTGAGGCCAAAGCAATGCTTGTATGTATGATTTTAAAGGTTTCCTTCTAGTAAGCACGTAAAACACGTGATTTGCTTTAGTTGGGTTTTTCATGTTGTTAAAATACTCTTCCATACCAGCAGAGCTGTGACTGGCTGTAGCAGGACCTGGCATAAATGCCAGGGTAGAAACTCAACTTTGGTAGTTGGATTTGATCAGAGAAATAAATGCAGATTGATGTTTCTTTTGCTTGTAAACTTGCTGTTTGGCAAATAAGCCCTCCAGCACAAACTGTTCAGCAATTGATTCTTCAGAGAACCAGGAGTTTGCTTGACATATCAGCTTCAGTCTTTCTGTTAAAAGTATCAAGGTAGGTGAGGACAATCACTTGTATATGCACATCAAAACCATCTGGCTTCCTCCTGCCTGCAGACCAGGGTAGGCAAAGCACACAGGGGTCAGACTGTGGAGGTTGGCACAAATGTCTGAACAGTTTCAGCACCTGTAGTGCTCCCCACATACACTGAACACACATGTTCCCTTTCTCCCTACTCCAGGACTGCAGGTCACTGCAACATACCGCTCTGATGAACAAGGCACGCAAATCCAGAAAGACAAATAAGCACAAATCAAAAAGAAGAAAATCCAAAAAAAGAAATACGAGTAATCAAAGTCAAATGAGGCCACAGCTTAAAGGAAAACACAAAAAGCAAGGCATTCCAGGGGCAAATCCCACAGCAACTGGTTGGCTGCCAGCTTGGATTGCAGAGTCCTCCAGGGCTGGGGGTTTTGACCATCGATTCTTCTGAGGATAGATTCTGTAGACCAACGTGGTCTACAAAAGGCTCTGTGTTGCAATGCAGAGAATGCCTTTGTCTGGTAAACCAGTGATAGGAGAGCCATGATTCCCGAGTGCCACACAGGGGGCCTAGCGGCTGACTGCGTGGTTTCAGCTGTAAGTCATGGGCAAAGTATTGCCTCTCTTCATTTCTTCTTTGCCTGGCTCTCCCCTGCCACTGCCTCCCCTCAAGACATTTAAAAAGCTCCTCATAGATTAGTTACAGAAATGAAAAAATGCAACTTTATGAAATCCCTCTGCCTTGTCAGCACTGGAGATTTGCTCAATTCCTCCCCTAAGATCCAAGTCATCAGTGTAGCTGCCAGAAAACAAATTCTTCCTGTACTTAAGCAAAGCTGTTTGCCCAAGATTGCATGGCATGATCTGCCTTGATGCTGCTAACCTTGGCTTCACAGAGGAGAAAACATCCCTGAAGAGGCAGCTTTGAGGGGGCTCAGATTTACGAGCCCTGCAAGAGCCTGTGCTGCTGCAGCTGCTCTGTGTAGGCGGCTTCAGGAACAAAAAGCAGCTAGAGATGAATCCCTCCCTAAAGGCAGCCAAGGTCTTCCTCCACTGCCAGCCACCAGCTCAGCACATGAACACTGGACCAATAAAAGTGGGCTCCAGTAAACTGTGGCCTCCAAGCAAGTTCCTGCGCATCAGCAAAGCCATTGTGGCTGCTCACACGAGCGTGCCTCATTACAGCAGCCGTGAGGGGCTCTGACCCGCATTCACCCTGGGTGAGCGGGGGCAGGCGAGCAGGGGAAGGCCCTCGTGCTTTATCTTGCAGTCAGGGGGAGCCCAGAGACAGCCCACGTTGTGAACACAACTCCCGCCATAGGCAGGGGTTTTCCACGCTGTCCTATTGCCTAAATCTTCTGGCCAGGAAAGGAAAACACAGCATGGAACACAGGGTTTGTCTAAAGCCCTTCTTCTCCCCATTTCCCTGGCTATTCTGAGGCAAAATTAATTGAGAAGAATCCTCCTCCAGTGTTTAATTATTGATGTTGTTACTTGTATTGTAATAGCCTCCATGGGTCCTAGCCAGAGTACAGGCACTCTTATGCCAGCACACAGACACACCACAAAGGCTTCAGAGACCATCAGCCAGACACGGCAGAAACAAGAAACCTCAGTCGGTAACTAGGGTCCTATCTTGGTAGGCACTACCCACACACTGGCCAGGAATAATGAAGTTCACATGGCTTTATTGAAATATACTGGAAAGCAGCTGCCTTTGGAAGATGCAGAAGAAAGAGTAGTTTTCTTCTCAAAGAAAGAGAGGGTAAGTAAGGCCCACAGGCAGCATTCCTCAAAGGATGGGGTGGCTCCTGAATTGTTAAGTGGATTCTTCCCGACATTCTGAAGTAGTTGTACCTTGAGGGAAGGTTAGTTTTCTTGTTGGATAGTCATAACATACGCTCTTTCCTAAACACACAAGGAGAAGAGCAGCTCTTTATTTGCTGACATTGTCTCACTGTGTCCTTGTCTCTTGACTTTTATTTAGATTAAAAGTTCTTTACAGCAGAAACCATCTTTCATCTTCTTTGCATGGTGTCACAGGTAAGGGGATATTGTCCATGACTGCTGGGAGGGTAATACAAGTAACATTTAATGGTTTGGGGCAGACAGAGGTTATCACGACAACAAACTGCAAACAAAAAAAAAGCTCTGATGAGCTCAGGTGAATTCTAGCATAACTTACAATGATGACAGTAAGTCCTAGTTCTAGACACAACAAAAATTGTTAGGGAGGTGAGGGGTGTATTGTAGAAATCAAAGAGGGTGAACTGTTTCTTGTTAATAGAAGTCAAACGCTTCTTAGGGGTCCTTAGGACAGACAGGAGATGCATCCCCCAAAAGATGGTTCGTTTGCCTGCTCTACCTTAAGATAGTGCATCCTTTCAAGCCCCTGGCAAGCCATATTAACTAAGGCCATAATCCATCCCCCTCAGGCCTCACAAAACCCAATAAACTTGTTATTGCCAAAAGGGTGCACTGCACACAGATGTGTTCAGCTATTAATGGGTTCTGCAACTATTTTCTGTCTAGTAGGATAAATGATGAACAGAATGAGAACGCCCTTGGGTTTGACCAGAAAGCTGTCAAAAAAAGGAAAAAAGCTTTCTGTAAAGACAGAAGAAAATGATCAAGTGCTCAAAAAGAATCCTAAGACAGTGGTCTTCCCAGGCAAGCTTACACATTTCCAGTCGTGATGTGATCATGTGTCTGAACTGTTTCACTCAGCCATGTAGCACAAACACTGGGGTTGTACCTTAATGGTAGATGAATACAAAAGTCATGGCAAGGGGTGGTATCTCCAATCTACTGCTCTAACTGGAAAAACAACCAACAGAGTCATGGGGTTGGGCATGGTGAGGTTTGTATGCCTCCTTCTACACCCTTTTTTCAGTTTTATCAGTTTTTCTGAAAACTCATTAACTTGCCCTGGCCATTGTTATGCTTGTTGCTTAATTGCAACTTGTGATGAAACCAGGCCACAGAGACCACTGTGGATTCATTACTTCTCTAGGTTTAAACTTCCCTACTACAGTTTTCAGGACTGGGCAGGACCAAGCAACACTGGTGACAACTCCTCTAGGACACCATTTAAGACCTTTTTTGTAACAACTTTGAATAAATTGAGCTGACTTCATACAATATTGCTGTCTAGCAGGAACAAAGAGGAACAAAATAATTAGAAAAAATTAAGCTACACTGAAGAAATACACCCAGGGCTTCAGGCCTGCCATTCAGCGACCCTCGCAACTCACAGATTTTTTCAGGCCTTGCTCAGTTTTTCCATATGGAGGCTGCCTCCACATGGGAAACAACCAAGCTGTTGATTCTGCAGTGCCTCATTTCCCATACAGCTTTTGCACTGCTGGAGAGGACGAGTGGAAACTGCTATTAAATTTAGCTTCCATGTCTTCTTATTGCCTTACACAAGTAGCAATGCCTGAAGAAAGTGTGAGTCACAGCAGAGGGAAAGCACTGCTCAATGAACACATGCAAACAAAATGCAGAAATCCAGAATGGACTTTGCTCACAATTGCTCCCTTCCCCCAATAATTGCACATCAAACACATTTAGAGCAAAGAAAACTGTAGAACATACATCAATGATGTAGATTTTTACTTTGTGGTATCTCTAGGGAAAATCAGGAACCCCTTCCATATCAGGGCATCTGTGGGGCTCCAGTTCTGCATGTTGTGGGTGTCAGGTGTGATACTTGCACAGAAATTCTTGCAGCTGGACTTCATCTGGAGGCTCTGGCCAGCTGCTGGAAACTCCAGAACTGAGAGCAGGTACAACTGCATTACTATTTGTACCATGGTTCTGGTTCAGAACATGTCATTATTACAGGCTATTTTGTGGGGTCTCTTCCTTGTTAGTCCCTTAAGACAGGCTTTACTGAAGTTGTGTTTTTTTCCTCTTTGGCTCTCATTTAGGAAAACTGGAGATCACTAAGAGGAGAATTACTGCCAACACTGACCTTTATTTTCACCCAAAGACACAAATCAACTAGGTGTGACACACTTTCATTCCCTTTTTCCATCTTTTCTTTCTTCTACCAAATATTTTAAGATAATGAGGATCAGCTCAACACTGAACCTGTAAAGAAACACACATGGGAGAGAAATTAGTCACAATGCTAGTAGTTCAATATAATAGCAGTAGAAACAGATATTCAAATATTTCATTTTACAGTATTTGAAGTGCAACAAGTCATTCAACCACCAAAAATGTTAGCAACCACCATTTATCTGAAACTAGGGACCTCCACCAGCAATATTTCCAAGCAACACCAAGCCCACGGGGAACAATTTATAGAGGGGACTTTCTGGCATACAAGGGAAAAAAAAGCAGTACACGAAGTGGCTTGGTATTTTAAATTTGCAAAAATAGTTGATAGTATTGTTATGAAAACAAATGCAAGCTGAAAGATGCTGGGATGCAGGGGCTGGGAAAGGGGAAACAACCCACAAGGCCAGCTGATCTCTTGTGAAAATATCTACTGAATTGCAGCATTTTGGAATTGCTGATAATACTGTAAACAAAAAAGGTACCTTTAAAAAAAGGCGACTGCATGCATAATCTGGTGCTTCTTATAACTCCCTCATTAGCTGATGGGTTCTTGAATAATTCTTTTTTACCCAACCAAGTAAAACTATTTGGCTAAACACCAAGCTGTGGTGACAACTGGTGCTCATCTCCAGTCCTGTGCTTAGGTCACTACTTTAGCTAGAAAGGTCATTTTTCAGGCTAACATTACCTACAGCACAGGAATGACTCTCTCTCTTTAGACATCTTTTTCTTTGCTGGGAATACTTGTGTAAGCACAATGCCAAGTCCTGCAGGAAAATCTCATAATCAAGTTCCTCCAGTTGCAGCTCAACAGCTGGAATAGATGAGTGTGATGAATCACACCAAAGCAAGACAGTGGCACTGCCTCTGGCAGGGAGCAGCTGAGAGTGACAGCTTGGGCTCAGGGGAGAAGGCCAGAGCTCAACAGCAGCCCTTTCCTCAGACCTTTCTCATCTCAAGAAAGGACACCTATTAAAGCAGCCTGACCATCTGACAGGGACTTCGTTAAAGAGGTGGTTCCTACTCACCCCGACTCTCCCCACCCTGAATATTTAAAATAAAAAGCATCTGCTGTAATGAGAAAAATCATGTGAACGTCCCTGGGCTGCTGACACGGCAGAACAGTTCAGCAACAAGCAGCTGTACTGACTCACACGTGAAGCTGACCTCACACTGGCTGTTCAGCCAAGTCAGTTCTCCATACTCAATGCATCCGAGGAACTGGTGAAATTCTGTTTTGTGTAACAGAGAAAATGATATTTGAGAAGATCTGGTTTGTGACATTTTTATACAGACATGATTCCTGGTTTCCACACCACCTCCTAAAACCACACACATTCAGTAAGGAGACATTAATTGCATTATTTCTGTTTTCAAATTTTTGGTACAAAGTTTATTTTCAGAAGTTCTCACATGATCCTTTCTTCTACCAGCATCTTTAGGATTTTTCTATCTCTGATTTATTTTTTTATCTGTTGAAGCAAAAGCAATAATTGCTACAGAAAGAAATAATGGCAATATTACAAATATTTTACAGCAGCATCCATTCGTTTCTTTGCCTCAAAAAAATAACAAAAATAAATCCAAAGACAAGATCCATACAGCCAGAAAGGCTTAGGTTTGCAATATCCAGAAGTATGCTGCGTTCCCATATAGGAGTTGTAGAAGTCCAGCACAACTTTCCAAGTTTGTGCAGAGCCTGATAAATAAGACACAGAAATATCAGTTACATTATACTGTTTCTAAGAACTTTTACTCTGTAAAATGTTTGGTCACTTAAAGCTATAAGCTTAATCACATATCAAAGAACACAGGCAATAAAGCCCATCTTACTAAAACATAGAGTATTAGGCCAAACAAAATATAAGAGGACAAAATCTAGTGGTCACTGAAGCCTCTTCAAAAAAGGTCTAAAACAGAATGTTTCCATCATGTATCAGAATAAAAATGTACTGTATTAAAATCTGATTTTTTTTTACAAGCTGTCTTTTAATCAGTCTTCTATTTACAGTGAAGAACTGCCAACTGCAGTAGTTTAACTTTGGCACAACACTAAGTTCCAATCCTTTTGAGTATTCAAGTCCTGTGTGTGTCCAAAAATTTTCTTGGTTTCATGAAAGATTAGGCCCATTCACAGTTAACCAGTTATCTTGAAATTTTTCAAGAATTGCTTCCCCTTCACCACACTGGGCAGCTATAAAGGAAAGACACTGTAAGCTATTGCATCATTCAAAAGAAATTCTTCATTCTAAACAGTGACAGTATTGTTGCTTCCTTTAATATCACGTACACCAGACAGTTCACGCAGACGGCTACATACTGGACACCTTTCTAAAAACCTTGCTGGTCGTTAGTGAATCATCGTACTCATACTTCAAATACATAACAATGCATTAACTTAATTTCATTTCACATGTCAAACAGGACATTTAAATATATTGCAATATATTATAGAAAATTGCAAAGCGCCATCATTTCTGTAAACGAGACTGACACCTGTTAACTCTCCTGTGCACATGAAGAGCAGTACCTAGTGCCACATTTTCTATACAATATAAAGCCTTCCCAGGTAAGGGCAACTCATTTTAGTGCATTTCTGTACAGACTGTACGCATACATACAAAGAGCCAACTATGCAGGGTTGGAAATACTTTTGTAAGCTGAAACTGGAAGATGGGGGGAACATTCTGAAATCACAGCAAAGCTCTTTGTGGTTGATCATTTAATAGCATAGATGAAGACTTGACTCTTCTGTCATTCTAGCAGGATCTTTAGGAACAGTTTCGTGACAGGTATCTAGTACTGAATAAGGAAATACTTCCATCAACTGGGACACAAATACTATGTGTCCTAACACATTCTAGGTTTTGCACAGTCAAATGTTCACACAGTAACTTTATCTCTACAATACTTGAGAAAACTCAAAGCATTTTTATGCCACAGTATTATGACCAAGGAACAGTTACTTTATCCACCACTGTAGCGCTACCTGCTCTAAAAAAAAAAAAAAAAAGCCTCATTTCCCAACAAGCATCGAGTTGGAGGCAGAGGTCAGTACCATCGCTCACCACAATACAAAGATCAGAGCTGCAATCCAGCCAGAAGATCTCTCTCTCTACAATGCCAGATGTCTGCAGTGTCAGGGGCTGCCTGCAAGTCAGGGTAAGTCAATGGAGTTGGGGTGCAGTTCCTCTGAGTGACTCCAGGCATGCAGGTTTGCATTCCTTGCTGTGCTGACTACCTACAGTGTCTTGCCCCAGTGCAGACATCAACAGGCATCAGACAAATCCCACCTTAATTCATGAAAAGTGCTACAGGATGCTCAGTTATCCCTCTACATTTTATAATGTTATGTGAGTTGGTTTTGCAATGACTGTTCACTGAAAAGGTTTAGATGCTCTTCACCAGAAAGAGAAAAATCCCCAAGAACTCCAACCATTAAACTTGGAAATCTTCGCTATAACCCACCTGTGCTTCAAAATATCCCTTTTTAGAAGTGGGGAAAAAATGCAGAAATTTGAGTTATTGTGTGTTAGTAGCCATTAAGGGATTTTTCACTTTCTGTTGAAATTCTTATTTCAAAATAATTTCCTACAGAATTTTAATACATCAGCAAACCTCAAGTAACTTGACCTGGTAAGTTTGTGTCATGCTTCTTGGTAAATCTATTTATCCTAGGATATCACAAGCTGGATGGAGAATATAGACGTAACCCAGCACTGTTTAGTGTAGACAACTTAATCCTCTACTAGCCCTTTCCATCTTTAATTTACACCACCATTTCAGGTGTTATAAACAATTCTTAGAAGTATTACTGTTCTCTGGTCGTTGATACTATCTCTCTACTACTACTGAATGGAAGTAAAATTGTTTTCAAAGAAAAAAATAAATTAGAGAAAATACCTATATTTCATTGCACTCTACTTTTGTGCCTTCAGGTTAGGGCAGGGATATTTAACACTACAGAAGCTTAAAGATTATCTTCTCTCCTTGGGAGATATATGAATATAGACAGGTATTGGACTCAGGTGGAGGATGCAAATCAATACTACCATATTTACAGAAGCAAATACTGACATCCAGCCTGAGTACACAGTACTCCATTAAGTGCAAAAGAAAAAACACTCCCCACCTTAAACCACAGCCTGGTTACTCGGCAGCCAGAGATCAGTTGTCAGAGTTACTGCTGTGCTCTCGTTTCAGAGGAAAATGGAGGAGGAGAATGTCTGCATCTTTGGGCTTTCTGGCCTACGGGGACCATGTACAGCCATGAATCACTTTGCATGGGATCCAGAAATCCTTTCTTTGCTCTGTAGAGGGGAAGGGAGTGCATTTGCCTGCCTCAAGCATTTCTTGGAGAGCAAAAGAAAATTTGCTTTTGTTTAAGGTGAGCAGATCATCCATTAAAAAATTATTTCATGTCACGTGTGGACATTGCATGAGCGTCCCAATAATCAAAGTTACAGTCAGTAACTGAATTATGAATTACAGTTCATAATGTAATGAAAAAGCAGTTTTCAACATGGTACCAGAGAAGGTTGAAAAAAGGCATGGCCTCATTTACTATAGTGTATTAGAGATAATACACTAAATTCTAATAATCAGGTACTAGGTATCTTTCCTCTTCTTTGCTTCCAAAGAAGAGATTTCTATGTGCCAAAAAGGAGTGCCTGTAAAAATTTACTCTTTCTGTCAGAACAGAAGGATTTAAACTTGTTTTGCTTATCAACTTCTAGAAAAGTAAATTCTGCAGGGCAGGCAAAAGTCAGAGCCTTTATGCTTCTGTGTTTTCCCTTCTGTTCACTTCTTACAAGCCAGCACTGTTAGTTCATTCAAACCTCCAGGGGAGTATCAGCCTGACTTTCTTTTTTCCAGCACTAACTTCGGGGTCATTGAGAGGTGACACTGGGAAGACAGCACTGTTTAAGATGGAACTGAGCTCTTTCACTGCTCTCAGAAGCGAGGCCAAAACATGCCATGAAGCAGGACGATAGTGTGATGGTGGATGTCGTCCCTGGTTGTAACACTGCTTTACTTCTTTTAGCTCTTTTCCCTCTCCATTCTGGCACAGGATTATCTGTATTCTCTCTTTAGCCGAATTCCAGAGACAGCACAACTGGCATCATGAGAGCAGGTAGTCCTGGCAGAAACAGCAGATGAAGTGAAATGCACTAGGCTTAGCTCTGAAGGAACTAACGCTCACAACTGAATTCTGATGTCGCGGTCCCAACGAGGACTGAGAAACCAGCCACTCAGAGGTAAGATCTAAGCAAGATCAGAGTTTCTTCATCTCAATGTCAGTGACAATCACTGAAGCCTGACTCAAACCTACGAGGTGAAGCTCCACAGAAGTACAGAAAACATACCACAGGTTCATCTAGACACAGTCCTTACCATGCAGGAAAATCAAGAAAGTCATGTGGACACTTACTCCTGGGCAGATGTATTTTCTTTCCCTTTTCTTTCCCACTCCCAGGGTAGCTCAGTCCAAATGGCTTCCAAAACACCTTGCAGGTGTGCATGAACTGTAAGAGGCAGCCAGGCTTGCAGGGGTGCATTGCTGATAAGCACAGAGGTGCTCGGAATCATAATAAATTAAGACACTTGCTGATGTGCTTAAGTTCAGGGAGTTTCCTGGATGTGACTGGTAGAATGAGAAGGTGCCTTATCCTTTCCACCAACCAGGCCATTCCTCTTTCTCTCAGTGACTGTACAGTGCCCACAGCAGCCTGAGGGTAGCTGAGATGAATCTGGGCTAAACCGCTGTTACCAGCAGCTTTGAGTTCCCACCAGCCATGACCACACATCAGAGATACAACTGACCACAGCACTTTCCAAGGCTTCCCATGTCAGTCCTGATGCGGGAGGCCTCTGGAAGGAGTTTGCCTCTCTTCCAGTACGCAGTACAAATATACACATGCTTTAAACATGAAACAGACTGGTAATTAATGGACTCTGTTCAAACAGGAATAACAGTCAGACTATGGGCAATAATGAATGCATACAGCTTCTGTCTTCAGGCTGAACCCACACAGATTTTCCTCATCCTTGGCACAACTGAAAGGCTTAAAATGTGCATGTAGCCCAACATGCTATGTGTAGACTCTGCATCTCTCGCTAGCTGATCCACAGCACATGGTTTAATTTAAATTTTATGTTCTGCAAAGAGTTAATTTTCTCATCAGGCTGTAAATACTGGTATAACCAGTGGAATACATGCAATTCTAGTATTTACAACCGAAAATCTGGCCCAGTATGCATCAGCCACTGTCTCTGACCGTTTTACTGAAAGAAGACCTCCAATCCAACTATATTTAGTCTGATAAACAATGTATTTCCTCTTCCTGTGTTTTTCAGACCAGATGTGCTAAAGCCTACCACTGTAGCTCAGTGTTACTTAATAGAACACTGCCAAAGTGGAAAATATCCCAGTTTAATCACGTAATTAACTTGGATCTTTGTATTTTTCCCCATTTTTAAAGACAGGGCTCCTAGCTAACCTAAATAAGTCTCTGATAACAAAAATGGAGATATTTATTTGCACAGGTTGCTTGGTTGTTTGGGGGTTTTTTTAAAGAAAATTAATTCTGGGTCAACTTCAAGGATTAAGGCAACTCCAGATTTTGCTTGCTAGAGGCATATTCCCAAGGATTTGGCTTAATATTTCTGGAAACTTAAAAATAGCATGTTTTCCTTCTAGCTTTGTTCTTTCCTACTCAGCAAGCACAGATTTTGACCCCGTATTCCCAAGAGAGCTTGAAGCTAGCTTGAGTCTTTCTTGTATCTGCTGGCATCTACAACAGCACACCATTATCATCATCCACACTATGACCAGACAAATGAGAATCCCTCCCAACCCCATGCTGAAAAGTCCAGATCTTGATCTCTCTTGTACCACCTCACATGCAGAGTCATAAACACTCCTGTGAAATATGCTGACAACACGGGTTTGCTTCTGCCCCACTCCAAAGTTAAACTGAGGAATTCTTGGCTATTGTGCTCTAGCAATGCTGGCCACTTAGTGTCTCATCAAATTGAGCCTTGGAAGCCAGGTGATAGTTTCATCATCAAATTCATGACATATACCATAAGCTACTGCCTTTTTCTCTCCAGTAATCTTAAAACAGCCAGAAGAGGTCACCCAGTAAATGGCTTTCAGATGAAACATCCTCCTGCAGCTCAGGGAGCTTATTCAATCTGTGAGCAGAAGGGCAGCTACAAGAGCCCAGAGAGGAAGGTCTTGGAGGTTAACAATCGTTTTTATCAGACACTATTCCCTTTCTTATTTTAGCCTGGGCTTCACCTACAATCAGATATGAAAATCAGATCTAACATGGACTCCTCTGCTTCAGAAAATCCTGACTAAAAGGGCTTTCTTGGTTTTTTTTGCAGTTATCACAGTCTAGAAGAAAGACTAATTCTAAAATTCTAGAATAGGTTCTTGGAGATGGGGAGACATTGGGTCCCATTTTCTCTGCACTAATCTGTCCTCATTAGTCATCAGATGCAGAAGCCTACAGAGAAGATGCTGACAGATGTGCAAAAGGAGATTGCTAGTATCCATTCCAT
Source organism: Donacobius atricapilla (assembly GCA_013397315.1). Lineage (NCBI taxonomy): Eukaryota > Metazoa > Chordata > Aves > Passeriformes > Mimidae > Donacobius > Donacobius atricapilla. The sequence goes on from WBMY01006616.1 coordinate 485,980, forward strand.
TAGTGCCAATGTAAAAGCAGACAAGGCTGGTGACAGCAACACCAATACATCACCATCTTTTGATATCTAAATATAAAGTAACTTATCACTAAAAATGCAGGCTGGCAGTAGCAAGAATACAAAGTACTCTTCCTCAGAGTACCAGTTCTCTCGGATGCCAAACATCTGCCTAAACCAATCTGTGGGAATTTGGCCCATTGTTTTAAGTTGCTAATTCAAACTGCACTATGACTTCATGGTATTGAGACCAAATAGCTTTTTTTTCCTTCTATTTTATATACACTTATTTAAGATGGGAATGTTTTATATCAGATTAAACTACTTCTAGAGTTCAGTTCAGGTAGATCAAACCACCTCCAGAAATAAATATGTTCTCCCAGCAGTCCTACGAGCAATCAGCACAGTAGTGAGTTCAACAGTTAGGATGTTTTACAGTTAAACCTGCACATGAATCACTCAACTGGGCTATCACTGAAGAACAATTCAACATTAATGTGTTTGTAATTACTAAGCATCTAAAAGCCTGTTTGTGAATTCACTGTTTGTGAATTAAACACCACATCATTGCCACAACTTACTTGAAAACCTTTCTTACTAGCACCAAAAGATGCTTTTCATCTCTGTATCAGTGTATTCTTACAAACCCCTAAGCAGCTCTGAACAAGTTTTAGGCAGTTTTTGTCTTATATTAACCTTCAAACTCAGTGTCAGATTTCAAGAAATTATTCTCTTCTGCTAGAAATATAGATACTTCTTTTACCATTTCCAACAAAGGAAAGAATGCACAAGGTAGAAGTGTTACTATTAACTGCATCAAGTCTGTCAGGCATTTAAATTAGATTGATGTGGGATACATGGATTAACTGTAACAAAAAGCATCTTCTAGCATCAGACTCATTCAGTTAGCTCATAATTATCAACAAGGAACATTTCAGTCCAAGTTCTGTAAACCCAAAACACTCTGAAGATATGCAAAAGGTGCTGATATCACCTTATTTTCTTAAACCAATCAATCCTCACCCCTAGGTTCATTGGCTCCTTTTCTTACACTTTTCCCCTTCTGTTTTCAATGCTTTCCTTAAGAAATAAACCCAGGCCTTGAAACCTTTCAGATGAAGTGATGTTTGCAAAAAGACATCTAATGTTTTTGTGTTTTCCTCCTTCACAAGCAGGCAACAACAGCAACAACAACAACAAAAAAGTGTCTGTGGTTTTTTGGAATTAAACAACATAAGGCAATTAGATATAGAGAAGCAGTCACATGTATGATGAACATGAACCTTCCCATTGGTAGTGTGGAAAAGGAGGAGCTGAACTTTCTCTGGTTTGTAACCCTCTGTGCCAGGCCAGGCCTGAGGATGTTCATCTCCTGTAGCAACAAAGCAAACAGTTCTTGCCTGCATAGGTAGCATCTTGCCCTAGTACTCTTAGGTGGACGGAAGATGCTAAGCAGCTGCTTGCTAAACTGAAGGCCATGAAAAATCATTTGGCACTTCACCATAACATCAAACCTAATTCATAGGTTTTTGGCCCCCAAATTCCAAATTGCAAATCAGTCTGTTTTTGAAAGTTTACGTTTAACATGTCTGGGGGGTTCCCAAGTATCACTATCATCTGTTTCTTCCTCATCCTCCTGATCATCCAGCATTTCATCTTCCTCCTCATTCTCATCAAACAGCTCTATTCCAAGTTCTAATCTTCTTTGCCTTTCTGCAAACCATTCTCTGACCTGCTCATATCCCATGTGAGATTTGGCTACCAGTTCGTCAAGGTCTTGCTCATTAAGGAATTTGTGCTTCATATAATAGTCCTTCAGGATTGCTGTTCCAGTTTTAAATTTTATGACAGACACACCTCTGTCCCAGCAATTTAACCTCTTGCTTCCCCGAGGCCTCCCCCGAGGCCTCCCTCTCCCCCTCCCCTTTGGTCTTCCTCTCCCTCTCTTCCTTGCAAAGCCTTGGCCATTCAGACTGTTTGCATTGGCACTCTGGTAATAGTAATACCATTTCAATCCACCATTTTTCCAGGCATAGCGAGTATCTCCAAACCAGCTCACAATTTCTGACCTTGGAAGCCCAGTTTCTTCTGCCAGCTTGTTGTATTCTTGTGGAGATGGCCACTGAGTACGGACAAAGGAACTTTTGAGCATGTGCAATTGCTCTGGTGATTTTTTGCCTATTTTGCTTGAAGTGGAACACCCTGATTTTGTTCCTGCTGTTCCATCTCCCACAGATGTTTCGCCAGACTCCTCTTTTGAGCTGCCAGCATTGCTTTCATTCATGTCAGCTCCCTCTTCCTTCAAGACATTTGATTTCCTTTTCTCTGTAAACCAGGCATCAATCTCTCTCCTGGTCAGTTTTGTTTGGGCTCTTAACCTATTCATCTCTTCCTCAGTAAGGACAGGGTTATTAAGAAAACTTGCTTGGAGGACTTGAAGCTGTTCGGAAGTCTTCTCTTTGAATTTCTGAGGGGTGAAATCAGGAAAAGTACCCCAAGATGACTTGCTCTGTGGAGTGACTCCAGTTGGAGATTCATTCATTTCATCACTTGAATCAATAACAATGGTGGCACATGAATCATTGTTGAGATGAATCCCATGATTATTCTTTGAGTTTCTCTGATTGTAGCGTGTATCACTGAACCACTTTTTGATCTCTCCTTTAGTGAGTCCTGTTATTTTCATAAGTCTAACAATTTCTGAGTCTTGAGGAAACTGGTTTTTAAGGTAGCTGACTTTCAATTCTGCCAGTTGTTCCTTAGTTTTTTTTGCTCGGATGACAAAGGAGTCAGGATTCATCAGCGTGGATTCATTTTTGATAAGCTGAGGGGCTGGAATGGCAGCTACTTGTTTAGTTTCTGCAACAGGCTGAGCACTGTGAATCTGACTCTTCTGTAACTGTGTTTGGTTTGGGACTCCTGCTACAGTCAAAGCTATTGGGGTTGTTACTGGTAATGTATTTGTACCTGCAACTTGAGTGAGAACAAGTCCCGGCTGACCAACTATTTGGCATGTCTGTAAAATTGAAGGTAAACCATTGCTAGCGGCCGAAATGTGTGCTGGAATAACAGTAATTGTCTGTGGCACAGTATGCACTGTGCCATTAAATTGTTTCCTCCTTGCTTCCTCCACCTCCTCTGGCGTCCAACTCACTCCGTGTTTCAGGCGCTGGGCAGAAAACCATATTTTAATCTGTTCTTCTGTGTATTTAGCTTGAGAGGAAAGAACAGTGATTTCCGACATGGTTGGATATGGGAATTTGTTGTAGGTGTTAAGCAAAAGAGGATTGTTATCCAAAGCAGTGTTATAGGCTGGAATGCTACTTACAGGTATTAGTACTTTTGGAATCAGGTTTGAGTTCTGTGGAGCTGTCACAGCTGTTATAACCTGTGCCACCCCCGGCTGAAGCACTGGTGCTGGGGCCACTACCGCACCAGCCACATCTGCTGCACTGCAAACAACCGAGTGGCTTGGTTTTGACTCAGAAACTGCCGGTGGGGGGTTTTCTACTACTTCTTCAGAGTCTGGCTCATTTTCAGTTCCCTTTTCTTCACCAGGAATGTCATCAACTACACCGTGGAAAACAGCAATACGTTTAGCCTCGGTTTTGTTTTTCATCATTTTCATGATAGGGGTTTTGCTAATGGAGATCCCTGATGAGGGGACCTCAGAAGAGTCAGCCTGTCCAGCATTTTCTTCTCTAACAAAACTCCCATCAAAAGTGAGATCATTTACTGTCTGTTCAAAGATTGTCTGGTTATTACGTTTCACCATAGTCAATTTAAAATTCTCCTCTCCAGGGTGGTGCTTCAAATTGTGTTCTGAGAGGGCATCATATCTTTTGGTAAGGAAATTACATTCTAAACAAACGTAGGATGAATTTAATACTACATTGGGGTGTTCTGAATCCACGTGAAAAGTAAACATATTGAGATCTGGAGTCTGAAAAGTACAGTATTTACACTCATAACCACCTTCTACTTTATTTGTGTTTTTCTTATTGTCTGAATCCACACACTCATGAACATCCTCATCACTTGTGACACTTTCTGCTGCAGGGTTATCTGCTGGCGTGAGCACAGGTGGTCCTTCCTCCAAGTCTGACACCATTTCTAGATCTGGATCCTGCTCATTGGCTAAGACCATGCAGGGTGTTGTTGATTTTCGTTTACTTGCCATGACTGTTACTGTGAAAATGATAATTACTGGTCAGACACAGACTTAAGCTTCAAGCTCTTCTTGATTAATAATAGTAATAATAATAATAACAACAACAATAATAATAATGGCTTTCGGTACTTCAAGTCAGTTCTTGTAAAGTCTCAAAATTTATCCCATTAGCAGCTTTTCTTTCGTAGTGCAATCAGATTAAAAATAGTTGAGGATGAGATGTTGAGACACACTGTTTTAAAGTCCACATCCACCACCTGTAGTAAAGAAGAGACAGTGGAATTAGTTTAATTTAAATAATAACTTCCATTTTGCTACACATTATGGTTTAAGGTAATTCAGTCCTTCGGGGTTTAGTGTGCCACTGCTCATACCCTAAAACCAGCAGACCCATTCCAAGAAGAGACAGTTGAAGCTAAGATAAGAAAGGCAAAATCCAATCCACTTATCATAGGTTGCAATTTGTTTCAGTTCATGTCAATGCAGTGACAGATCTAAACAACAGAATGGTGTGAAACAGGTAACTTCCTGTTTCCCTTGCTTCAGAAGTGTTTTTCTTGGGACAGTGCTGAGGTCACTGTTGCCCACTGGACTGCTTTGCCAAACCTACAACTTCTCTCAACTGTTCTGTGAGCTCAAGTCCTTCCTATCACTAACTTGGGCCCAGTACAACATCTCCACTACTGGCTCTGTCATGTCTTTCATGGCAGAGTCTGTGAAGTGTCCCAGAAAAGGCAGGTTTAGAGTATTTTTCTAGTGCATTATACATACAAGCAAAATCATGTGCAAGGTCTTTCTTCCATGTCTGAAAGCAGGCAAAACAATGTCCTTTTAAGGCACTCTGACAGACAAAGACAATTATCCTTTCTTCCTAGCTTCCCACATGTCATTCTCCAATTGAAGACCAATCCCAAACCAATAAAATTTGACTGCTAGCACATGGCAATTAACTAAAATCTATTTTCATGCCTCTATGCATTAACAGAGACATGACTGATTGTGTAAACTGTAACAGAGAGAGAAAAGGCATTAAAGACTGATATCCCAAGCAGAAGCCTTAGCTTCACATTTTTTCTTTCAGCAAAAGACAAGGGTTCATCCAGTTGCCATCCAGTGCTTCTCCATAAGCTTTGTTTTTGAAGCTGTCACCTTACTGCTTCACAAATATCTTCCTTAAATGTTTTTAGATCACCCTCTGCACTACATCTGTGACTACATCCAAAGTGCAGAGCCTCACATGATCTTCTTTTTATGCCAAGGATATGGCTACATGGCATTAAGGACACTGAAAAAGCTCAATAAATCTTGGATAATCATCATTCCAGGATGACAATTATTTAATGGTACCGGAGTAGAAAGATATCCTTCTTCCACAAGTTAATAGAGGAAGTCTGTAAAACTGAGCACAGAAGTGCAGATGATATTTATTTTCAGGCATGTACAAAGTACCTATTGCAGGCCACTTTGTTTCTCTTTGCAGTGAGAGAACAATGAAGCAAAGCTAAATAGATCCATTTGTCTCAGTGTCCCATGGGACAAGAGGTAGAGCATTATTGACTGTGCTGCTTCTCTGCGGGGCTAGAGGGCTCTTGACAAAAGGGAAGACAACTGCCAGGACAAAGTTGAGCAATGCTCTGGGGGAAGAGCTGGGTGGTATTACCTAATGTTTCTGTGATTTTGAGTACAATTTCAGAAATGCCAGAAATTACTATTTTATAAAGCAACTTAACAGCAAGTTTTGCTGACTGAAGTTGCATTTTGAGAAGTGATTGTGGTACTCTGCAGTGTCTCATCCCTAGCACAGCACATAGGATCTATGAACAGGGCAGTCTGAGTGAGCTTAGGCGCCTGCCAGGGGTCCCATCCTGGCATGGCCTGGAGCGCAAGTGAGAACACTCGATCCGACATGCAGTACTGAGGCATGCTGAAGGCAAGGCTGGAGACAAGGAATAGAATGGGAAACCTGTTCAACAAATCAATAAATGTTCTTCTCCAGTCTTCTCATGTCCCCAGAAGTGTTCACAGTGCCTGGAAGCCAACAGGTCTACGCACAATTGCAGCACCTGCAGGCTTTTAGCTAAATCTGTATCAGATCTCTGCTGTGCTTCGGTTTTGCTTATGGTGCCTAGGCAGATTGTCGTGCCCCTCTTCTGTTTACCAAGACAGCAACACGTTTCTTTGATGCAAACAGGTCTCAGAAAAAGAAAGCTGCATCTGTGCTCTTCTGACTACACTGTGTAAAATGTATTTTTTTTTTTTTAAAAGGATGTTGCGATGTCAAACCCTGTTTAAATCATGGCTATGAAGAGCTATGACAGCATTCAGTAAAATCTCAATAAAATGAGATGCCTGCAACCCTTCCCAGCCTTTTTTCCTCTACAGACTTTACAGAAACCTCCATTCCTTCCTCCCTGGAGCTAATGTGATTATTCCACCTGTAGCACTCTGCTTGACATGTTCTCTCAGTGTAGCAGGGGATTATGAAAACTCAGAGTTGTTTTGTTTATCCAACCAATTATGCATCATCTTCATAATCTTCATTTCCTCTAAAATACCTCTCCTGTTCTGCTTACAGGACTGTGTGGGACCTTGCCACACAGCATGACTTCAGTAAGGTCTGCAGTATTCTGTACCAGTAGGCCAATGACTCCAACAAAAAATTAAGTAACAGTGTGGTTTTGCCAAATCCACCTTTCTAAGAACCTTGTTACAATTCTTGAGGTTCTTACAGACTGTTTTTAGTAAGTTCTTCCCGTATTGAGCTGGGAATGAAGATCTCTTTAACTGACCTGAGATTCACTATGTGTTCTCTGCTCAAGCATCTCCCTAGGTTAATACTGGACAGTCTTCTGCCCAGTCTTGCACTTGCCTGTCTCAAGGCCACTGAGACCTCCCTCGTATTCCATGAATTCCTGAAGGTCATCACTAATGGTTCAGAGAATGCTACTGCTTGCCCCTTACATACCTTATGGTCAAATATGTGACAAAATATTGTGAAAGATTTTCTCTTTTAATCCCTCCTTGTGAATATTGACATTGTATTGTGCAATTTGGTTTGCAGATCAATAATCCAGGTATTTATTTTATGTCAAAAGCAGCATTTTTAATAAAGGAATCTGAAGAAAAACTTTCAATTATTTGCACTGCAATCCCCTTCTGTAATTTCACCTCAGATTTTCATAGAATTGACATTCCTAGCAAATCAGCCCACAAAACAGATGTTTTTCTAGGAACATAAACCAGCAAGTGCAGGCATACTTTTTCAAAGTCCAGAATCTGGTATTTTATCTTTTAGCAGGCAATTTCTCAGGACACTGTTCTTCAGAAACATAAACAGTTAGCAATCCCAATTAATTAATAATTCTGTTAAGAAAGATTAATTCCAAAGTGGAATTCAACATTTAAAATTGTCTTTATAGCAGATTTGGATGAAGGCTTATATAAATATTTTCTAAATGGAGGCAGAAACCTTTTGCCCATTTGATTACAGTTTGAGAAGGAAAAGACAAAGTTGACCACAGAAGACGCACATGAAAGAACCTGCTTCCAGAAAAATTTTTTTACTCACTTCCTCCTTCCCTCCTCCAAACAGGAGTACCTGATGCAGCAAGAAAATTAAATCAGTTTACAGAAAATGTTTACTGTGTGTTCAGGGTGTATGCCTTCTGAAAAGGCATTGCTCCCTGCTTGTTGTATGACATTTCCATCCACTGTGCAGGAAAAGCATGCCAAAAAAAATCCAACCCCATGTAATGTGATTTTAAGAATACGCAGAGAGTGGCTCAGGAGAAGATGATGCAACAGAACCTGCTTCTAACTTTTAAATCCACCTAGATTATGAATTGCCTACAATTTCACACAGAAAATGCTGCCTTCTTATAACCCATGGCAATAAGCAGCTGTTGATCCTTTGTTTAGCCTCCTTCTACTACCATTTGTTCAGAGTAGATGTATCTGTGTCAGAAACTATTCTGCAGAGCTCAGTGTAGGCTAATACACTCTGATCTGTGCTGCCTCTCAGTGAGAAGGGTGAAGGACTTTGTTGCAGTGCCATTTTCTTTAGCTGTTCATTATCTGCAAAGTTCAGAGAGCCTTACTGCTTATGACTCCAAAATAAGGCCTATCTCCATTAATCCTGCAATATTCACATTTGACTCCTCTTTTAAAGTAAGGTCAGGTACTAATCCAACACAGGAGTGAAACTTATTAAACTGATTTCAGCAGAAATCATGAGAACTCATGTATTACGAAGATAATGGCCACTTAGGGTCCTTGCTGCATTAGGACTGGTAATGAGGGAGACAAGTACCAAAAGCTACTGTTGTGCCCATGGAGAGCTCCAGGCCGTGCCAAAGCCAGACCCGTGATGGAGCACTGGAAAGCTGACACAAAGCCCAGCAGAGGCTGAAGGGAGCCTGCCACAGGACATGTGACTGTACTTCCACTCAGCGCTGGTTTTAATGGGTAACAAACAGCTCCATCAAAGTAAATGTCAGAATTTCATGCCAGAAGCGACTGCTAAATGACCTATGTTATCTCTCTCTATTGCACAATACATCCCAAGTACCTCTGTGGTGAACACAGTAACTTGTGCCCCTGCTCTCGATATAGAAAGCCATAACCAGGTTTTGTATCTGATCATATAAAGCTAATGACCAAACATCTCAAGTACTTAAAAACCAAAGGTGCACTGACCAAGAGGTACCTGTAGCATGAATGGTGCATATCTCTGCTCCTCAGTGACACAGACAGGTATTTTCTGTGTGATACAGGTACCTTGCCAGCTACACTCACACAGGCAGACCTTCATTTTATTGACTCTGAAGTGTCCAGTTCAAACTGTAAGCACTCAGTGCTTTTAATGTCAGATATCTTGGCATGACTATTTTTGAAAGTGAGTATCAGACTTGCGTAAATGCTTATCATACTCAATAAAATGGCAGCAGAGTCTGGGATTTTTTTCTTTGCATAGTTACAGCTCTACTTTGTTTTAATTGCTGTGCTGTTACATACAAAATAGAAAGGAAGAAGAAATAATTTACTGATATGAAGAGAAATTTTAATGTTTGCATTGAATAAACATTTAATTCAACCCACCAAATGTTTCATGTTGGCTTTAAAAAAACCGGAACAGTAAGAAATTATTAATTTTAAAACTTTTCCAAAAAAGTTTCTCCTTAAAACACTAGAACGAAAGGTTTTATTCTTATAGGATTTCCTTCTTTAAAATGAAACAATCTGGCACACATATGACTTCACAAAATGCTCCTTTCAACTTCATTATTCGCCTCTTTTTTTTTCTTCCAGATGAAAAATTTCGGGAGACATTAATTTTCCCAGGCCCTAGTCCAGTGGCGCAAGTACAAGACCTTCCTTCAACTTCCTGGAGTTCATGTTCCCGACACCTCTCAGCTTCTCCACACACCCAAGCTGCAGTCCTAGAGATGATCTCCTCAGCTAGACAGCCCAACCCATTCCCGAGTCACGGCTGGTGCTGAGCAGGAGCCCCCGTGATTTCGAGGTGACACAGCCCAGCAGAGATTGTCTCGCTCTCCTCTCACCACCTCCACTGATTCCAATGAACCACACGAGCCCTTGTCACACCAGAAACCAGATTTCACATTAGCTGCTTTCTGCTTTCATTAGTATTTGGCTGTCACCACTCAAAATGGTACTCCTCAACAGCAAATAACAGTATTAGTAGCACTCTACCCTTGAAAAGGGTAGGGCTGGGTCTCAGGGCTTACAGCTCCCAATGCTTTTATACCTTCTGCTAGGCCAGTGGCATTTGCAGAAGCCCAAGGAGCAGCAGCAGGCTCAGGACAACCCTGATGCATGACAATACAAGGACCCAGACAGACAGAGAAAGAGAATCCATTAAACATAGGTGGTTTAAAGCACTCTGCAGATGTGCATGACAGGCATAAAAGCACGATGAAGAGCAGGTGATAAAACATCCTGCAAATTCTATCGTGGATACAAAAAGGTAGCAATACATTATGACTCATAATTCTGCCTTTTTAATGGTGGAATGCATTTCTCAGACCTCAAGGTCAGATCCTTGCCAAATTTCAAGTGCCTATGTCAAAACCCTGAGGCACAGAGCTGCTCAGAAAGATAGTATAGCTTTTACATGGAGATTGCCTTTTCCTCTCCTTGCTTCCCTCCTCACTCTGTTAATTTTACTCTTGAACCAGCTGATGTTCCCCCAATACTCAATGAACAGAGAATCAAAGCAGCCTCAGGACAGAAACAATATGAGAAATTCTCATTTCAACTATCGTAACAAACTGAAAACAGGGACTTGGAGTGAACTGATCAGGTGACACCAATAAATACTGCTACATGCTCCACACACATGCACACAGACTTGGACACACTAGAACACAGACCCATCACTCAAATAACTTGTAAAGGATCTCAAAATACTTGAAACAAATGTGTAAACACAGTGTTTGTATGAATGAGTGTTTTATGAATGAGGAAAAAGCAAGGATTGGAGTCTCAACTGAAAAGCAAAAAAGATCAGTTCTATTGCATGGACCTACCTAATCCCATGTCAAGGTGAAGACCGTAAGGCACACTTTCAAGGTTTCAACAGCTCTTTAGAATCTCCTCTAACATTTGGTCCACTATGAGCTTTTGCTCTAATGTGCTTGCTCAGAACCTTTCCTGTGTGCCTCAGACCCACCTGCTTGCTTCCTACCCCGTCCTCCTTACAGCCTCCCCTAGCCTTGCAGTCTGCTTCCACTTTGTGAGAAGGCCAAGGCGTGCAGAGTGCAGAAAAAGTCCTTTATGTTCAATGGCACGTGATTTGCATCTCCACTTCGGATGCAAAAAATTTTACTTCAAATCTGGTATTTTATAAGGTTCTTTTTAAGGTGCTCCAGCATGTTTCCAGTGTCATGTAACAGCTTTACAATTATAAAGTGAATCACATAAGAACAGATAGAACAAAGAATTGACCTAGTCCCTACTGTCAGACTCCTATATTGTGGAAAAATGCAGAAGAATTTTATGTTCATGTTTGCAAATGCAGCTGATCTTATGTAAGTTCTCCATAATGCTATCCTCTGACGTGATCCAAACAATGCTGGTCATGGAACAGCATATTCACAAGTCAAAATACAGTATTTTTGAGAGGGGTAAGTTCCCCTGGCTCTGTGTTCAGAGTACTTGGTCTATGTGCAAATATTCCCAGTGCAGCACTAAATTACTGCCAGGACCAGGGTGAGATTATCAAGCTCACTTAGGCCTGTCTTTCCTTGCAACATATTCTATGTCTGCTGCAGATGACTTTAGTGGCATAGTGATGGTGGAGCAACAGCACTTCAGCACCAGTGAGGAATTGTAACTAGTTGTCTGGAGAGTTTGTAAAAGTCTGCTTGTGATTTTTAAGGAATTTCCATCCTTACAAGTTTTCAAAAGACTTGGTAAGACCCTGAACAACCCTATCTACCATCACAGGTAACTTTGCTTTGAGCAGGAGGCTGAGCTAGACCATCTTCAAAAGTCCCTTCTACTCTAATGTTTCTCCTCAGGATTTTGAGATGTTCAAGCCTGTAACAAAGAAAAAAGAGGAGAGTCCAAGCTGCCTGCATAAACACTCTCTGCAGGTCTCAATTATCTAGTAAAATACCACTGTGTACCAAGTTAACCTTTGTGAAAAGCAAAGCATTTTTATTTGCAACAGTGACGTGACTCCACGCCCCTGCTGAGTACTGTACTGTACTCCTCAGATACTCCTGCTGATTTCTGTGGGAGATAATGTCTTATTCTATGTGTGACAAGACCAATTCCCTCACCCCTCACCCCATGCCCCCATCATTCATCCACAGAGTGGATAAACATTGTTTACTGTCTATCAGCCCAGTGACAAAATGAGGTAAAAGACAGGGGACAGAGGCTTTCAAGTACACCGTGCACATTGGAAAGGTGAATCTAAGTACAGTCACTGCAGAAGTCTGAGAGATGACTGGGTACTCAAGTCACCATGGGGTAATGAAGAGTCCTGAAGAGTCAGCAGATCAGAACAAGCATCTTTGCCCATGGCACAGGGAACAGGAGGCCTGCAGCTACAGCATTTCACAGGCTCCACTTCACAGGCACTGCTGGACCTGGCGCCCAGCAGTCCCAGGCTGCTCCCAGCTCACCTGAACAAAGGCCTTCAACGCAGCAGCAAAGAATCAACAAGTCTTTCACCAAGCTGGCTCCCTGTTCCACTGTTTCCCAGGCCAATGCCCTAGACTTTGACTGTGAACCTGACCTCTGTGACTTACTCTGTGCCAGACACGAGACCCCTCTCATCACTGCTCGGAGCCCTGCAGAGGACAATCCCCAGTCCGGGAGCCACCGTCTGAGGAAAGCTGGAGGCTGCACCTTTTGCCCTGCTCTGCTGGAGCTGCCTGTCATGTGAGTCACTCCTGCAGGAGAAACACAAACCTCCGACGTTCAATCCTGGCAGGGAAGTAAGAGAGCAGATCACCAAAAACAGACTGCCCTCTTTCACTTTCTGTCTCTCAAGTATAATAGTGGAAAATTAGCACAACATGATTTAAGTGGAAAATATGGAGTTAACTAAAACACTGTACTTTAATAGCTGTGGAGCTGCATTTTTTGCATTAGATTTAACAGCGTAAGAAAAATGGATTAGTTCTGTTTTTAAAAATATAGGTAGCTTAAAGCTGCATAAATATCCTAGGGTCAAAATCATACGCTCACTGATTTAAATGAGAATGTGCCGTAAAATTTTTAAAGGAATACTGGAAGTGTTGATAAAAACAAATGTAAGAGGCAACAGAAGAGCCTAAAAAACATTACACAGCACAAAACAGCACAACAGCTGCGGGGGGGAAGGAAGAGAACAATCAGTATTATGTTTAAACTACCTATTATTTAGAATGTAGGTTTTAAAAAGAAAGATTTTGTTAATTTACGTTAATGTTTCAAGAACACACTGAACACATTCCCTCATAGGAGAAACACCTATATTATTTACTGACATTAAACCAGACATAATCATTAAGAGCACCAATTACTTGCCAGAAATTCTGTTCTAATTGTAAACAGCTAAGTTTTTATTAATAGAATAAAAGTACTTTAAAAAAATCAGTATTGTAACAGATGGTTTTAGTTCATGTCACCACTTTTTTACTTAACTAAGTTGGAAATTCTCAGTGAAAACACTGAATTATTGGCAGTTAACAACTAATCTTATACACAGAAATTCTTTGTAGACATCTGCACTGAGTGAAGGTAGAAATTACTTCCTGAATGACAGAAGTTCCTGCCTCAAACTTTAAAAAGCAGGACGGCTTTTTTTTCTGTGTCAGATCTCCAATTCAGGCTTAAGGATAAACTCTGCCAGGGCTAAAATCTTAACAGACATGGATACGTCATCATAGAAACAATAAATTTACTCTAGGGAGTATTAAAAAAGTATCATAATTTGTCTCACAAATCAGTAGGTTTAAAAAAAACAAGTCATGTTTGAATAAATGTACTCTTAGATATGCTACATATTTACTTAGTAGCTTAATAATACAGACATGTTATGCCATTTAGGTGGATTTTAAGTTAAATTTTAATTTCCAATCAAATGTAGTTAACACATAAATTTGGGAAAACAGGAACTAATCATTAACTGAAAAAAAAAAGCATAATTCACTGTTTTCTAGAAAAATGACAGGAGTAAAAATTAATAATCTGAGTGTATTTTGAGATAAAGTAACAATCCCTGGTATAATTTATCCCTTTACAAAAAATCCTCAGCAAACTACTACAATATCAAACAATGAGAATCACTCGCCATTTACGAAAGTTATCGAAAGTATAAATTCAACTCAAGATTAAGAGAAATCATTTATATCAGGGTTCCCTACATTCAGATTCAAGCTGTGATCAAATCACCACTCCATTATTCTGGGTTCCATGTATTAGGACTGATTTTGAATTAATGCATTAGTTAAATGATACCTGGGAGAGACAGGGAAATACAAAGACTGGTCAGGAGAGGTAAGACGAACACGTCTGGTATCATTATTAAATCAACCAAACCAGAAGAGCCCAGGATACGACTCGGGTGTGGTACTCAAAGAGAATGTTTATGAGAGTGTCCAAGTTTAGCACAGAAAATAGGCAGGCCTGGGAACCCCAGGGGAATAAGATGTATGTGTTGTTGTAAGCAGGCCCTGCAAAATGTTACTGGTTCACTAGCCTGGGGCAAGCTCTTTCTTTTTTTCCTTCTTTTTCTTTTTTGACAGCCAAGGACAATATTAGCTTGCTTCTTTTTTGTCATAGTCAAGCTGAGGCTGGGTGAGATTATTTTGTGTCTAGACTAATAAATGTTTGTAAGGATTTTGCAAGACTGGTTTATGGGAATAGAATCCTCTTTTTGTTTTTCTGCTGGAAAAAATAGCATTAAAAACAAATGAGCACCATCATGCATTTGTTTTAAATTGCATATTAGAGCACTGCTATTTTGTGTGCAATCAATACATAATTTGGAAGAAAGATGCTTTTAAAATTCAAAGCTATCCCTGAGCAGCTAAGGTTCTCTTGGAAACTGAAGGAGGAGTCTGAAATTATTGTTCTTTTGTTTGCATCCCCCAGTGGGAAAGGCAGCACACAACTAGAAACCACTGTGCTTTGAGGCTGCACGAATCATTAAGAATAAAGATCAATCCCCCCCTCCATTTAAACATTAGAAATTAAAACTGAATCTAGGATGAAGATAAGCTAAAGAGACTCCTTTTCAAGCTGTTATTGGGTTAAATTATCATAGGGATTACATAAATCTTGTAACTCTCCCTACAGAAATTTTAAAAAGGTACTTATATCTCGCAAACACAGCATGTCTAGACCCCAACTACAAGCCTCAGCTTAATCAGTGGAAATCAGTGGGCTATGCATGGGCCAAAACCTACATTTTCTTTTTACTATTTGTTTTGGAGGGCGGGGTATCTCAAGATGAAATGGCTGACTGAGCTTTTTATTTCATTGCTTTGGGTGGAAATGACTGAATCTTTCCACACAAAGTAGTGCTGCTCTGGTGCAAAGCAATCTTCAGTCCTAACCCTCCAGTGAGCTCTCACCCTCAGCCTCTCTCTCTCTCACCAGCTCTCTGCAGCAACAGGGCTTAAATGCTGCCTGGTGAAGAAGAGGGCTCCTGTTCAGTAATTCACAGATGGTAATTACTATCTGTAATTGAGCATTACATCTGGAAATAGGATATTCACTCATATAAAGCAGCATATAGCTGCAAATTGTGAACTTAGAACTACCTTGTGCCCATATGCATCTGGCTTAAACTGCAGTCAAAGTATTCCCCACTCTTTTGTCAGCGTGTGTGACATCAGAGTATGGTGCTCGCACTGTCACCATCCATGCAAATATTAATATACCGGAAAGCTTTCAAAACGAAGGAGTCTGAATTTCAGTGTATACAGTGATGTAAAGCTTCTCCCTCTCTGCACTTTATGTACAATGATTAATATATCTTTCTAAGGAAGTGTGCTTGTGATTATTTCTTTACTATGTGTAGAAAGAGTAAACTTACTTTTCTTCAATACTACTCTTTTCTCCCATCTCTTCCCTCCTTCCCCCCTGAAGAAACAAAGAGCTGACACTAGCAAGGCCTTGTATTTCCACTGGAGGAACCCAGGAAATAGAGAGTTAAAAAAAAAAACAAAACAAAACAACAACCCACTTGTCAAGAATCAGAGTTAAAATGAATGGTTTTGGACTGATAAAACACCCGAAGTTGTAGGCATCTCACAAAAAAACTCACCAAAAGTAGTCTCTTCCATGCTAAATTACTGCTTTTGATGCAATAAAAAAATTTGTTCTCTATTCACCAACAAATTGCTCCAACAAATTTAAGTAAAATGTATTAAGAAGTCAAATTTGAAAAACACTCATAAGCTACAAGTAGTCAAGCTGTGTATGTTTGCATCATATTTAAGCAGATACCTACAATGCCAGAAGGCATCTTGTATGGGTATCAATTCCTCCAACTGATCCATGAACAAAAAACCCCAACTCACAAGACAGTCAAGGTGTGTGGTGACCTTTTGTCAGACCAGATCCCCCTGAGAAGCTTGGAGGACAGGGAGCCATTAAGTATTCAACACCACAAACAAGGCTGAACATTGTGCAGTACTGAACACTCCAAAAATTCCACCGTATCTACAAATGCATTTTACCTTGCTGAAAATCCTGCTGAGAAACAGAAACTCCTGAGCTTTCATGCTGCTCCATCTAACTCACTTGGCAACTGCTGCCAAGTGCCCAACTCCTCCTGATACAACTTGGATTTGCAGAGCACTCTCAACTCCCACTGACTTGCTGAAGGCATCTGATCCATGTATAAAAACGCAGTATCTTTCTACTTTGAAGGTATTCTAAAGATTGACTAGAAATCTGGAGTTCTTGAGCAAGTGCACAGCTGTAACTAACATTTTACTTCCAGTCTTCTACAGTCAGGTAGTTAATAACTGTTCTTTCCTGACTCCTTCCCCACTGTTTCCCCTTTACTCTTTTTTGGACATACAACATTCTTAGATCTCAACTAACTTAATTACGAAGAGAGAGCCTTACACCCATGCACAGAGCCAGTAAGAGAGTTTCAAAATCAACAGCACTTTGACATACAAACCAAGTCTTTCCATTTTAACACAGGGAGGAAAGTAATCACATTAATACCGTATTTTGTGTACATCAGTTTACTTCATAGCTTTAAGAAAGGCAAGCTTAGAGACCTCTACCAAAGATTGCTTTGGACTATACAAACATGCACTTCCATCTATGAAGTTCTCAGCACCTTTCTAAGCTAAGACAATGTTAAAATAATCACAGTCCTAACCTATAACCAATGATTCAAGCCCTAAAATCTCTGTAATTACCCAATTCACAGAACTCATTGTGAGCTAACATCTATTTTCCATCTAATAAATGTGGTTCGAAGATGCTTTGAAGATTCAGAGTGTTGAACATGTGGAGCTTTTACCCTAGCCATAAGAAGTTCAAAAGCTCACTTCTGTCCTTCTGTCTGTGAGGTGAATTTGGCACCCGCAGACGACGCTGGCTTTGCCAAGCAGTGAGGAGGGCTGGCGTTACACACGCCTCCTTACACGCTTCTGTCTGCCCACTCTTAAACAAAACTGTCAGCCTTCAAGCCTTGCTCAAGCAATGGTTTCAAATTGTGGGTCCCCTCAAAGCATGTGAAGTTCCTTGAAATCCTAGCGATTAGAGAGGAAGGTGAGCAGCATACTGCAAAACACCACCAGAGAAGGCCAAGTTGCATAGAGTGAACTAGAATACCAAAGTCACTTTCTTAAATGGCTCCAAACATGATGAGGAACCTATTCTTTTGAAGTAGAATATATAAAGTTCCTTTAGACCTATCAGGCACAGGCAGAGGTTATGCTAAAGAATGTTTACAACATTAAGTTCTTTGCTACCTTTTAGATCCTTTAAGAAGTGTGAACAGTAGCATATTGAAAGTTCTTAATATTTTTTCCTGAAGGTTCTCCAATCACACTACATCTGCTTCTTCTTCAGTCATCAGCAATTTCCCTGTCTTCTGTGCTTCTGCATGACAATGTGTCTTATCATTTTAATGGTATAATAAACATAGGCTACATTCTGCCCCTTAAGATTATACTCTTTTACAGTGAATTATACTGAACTGTAACATTTACTATGATCCCAAAGCTCTTAAGGATGAAAGAGTGGTACATGCCTTCTAAAAAGTGACAATAGCTGACACTTGTTCAGTTTGGACTGATCTCTGAAGCTGGTTTGAAAGAATCCACTGATAGTACAGGCACTGTTATAAGAAATACATTACAGTTCACTGAAGGATATGAAAAAGACCTGAGTGGACCGCCTAAGTTCCATCCAGTTCCTTGACAGGAAGACCACAGAACTGGAAATGAACTATCAGTGAAAGTGGTGCAAGGCATAGAATTATGAAATGCCATCTGGTTGGTACAGGATAAGGAAATGTATCATTTTGGTGGCTTCCACCTCCACAGAAAAAGTAAAAACTGTTTACGCAGTAAAATGGTTTGACTATTTGGGAAAGTCCTCAACTAGCCATGAAACTTAAAAAAAAAGGAGAAAAAAGAGAGAAGAGAGAATAAAGAGAAAAGATGAATTGGAACAAAAGAATAAAAGACAGTGAATTTAAATTAATAGAACTAATAATGCTGAAAACGTAAGTAGTCACATCCCTTTAATGCCTAATTTAACAATATTAGAAACTTAAATAATAACTGAAAATTGTTTTCTTAGAGGTGTATATTCAGCGAAGGTGACATTACTGACAGGTAGTGGGGAGCTACACAAGTAGAAATCTACACTCACTACTGATACTTATTTAGGAAATAGGAAGCAAACAAAAGGGAAAATGGGACTGAACTGAAAATTGCATCACTTGTTTACAAGTCTCTGACAACTCAGAAGCAAACCATCTTGGACATTTATGGATCAATGACCCTGCATCTAAAGCACAAGCAGAGGGAATATTGACCGTTTATACACAGAAGAGAACAGCATGTCCATGCACTCAGCTAAAAATGTTTAGAACACTCCCTTACTACATGACCCCAAAACTGTTATCGCACAGGATTTTAACAAACTGATCATTCTGAAAATTTTACAGCAAGCTCGGGATTTATAAAAATTAGAAAATATAAAAATACTGAATTTGATCCTGTGACATCTTTACTAGACGTCAGCTTGACAGGTAAAGAGAAACGAATCACCAAAATAAAGATTAGCCATAGCTTAGCTGCAAGTGATTGTGCCTCGGTTGTATTTATTATTCACAAACAGAAAAGCACAGTTTACGTGTACTTGGTTCTTTAAATGTTCCAGCTTCCTAAAGCTGCAAAAAATCCTGAACTCAGACTTAAGGAAAGAACCTGACTTCAAAGACAAATGACTTGTTTTTCAAATAAGACTCTTCCAAAGTTACATACAAACGGGTCACCAATCACAGCTAGATGAAAGAGAGTTAACCCAAAATTTTAATCTTTCCCTCAGATTACATACAAACAAGCAGTGGGAAACCCAGGGGAAAATCTCAGCGATGGCAATAAGCTTAACTGAAATGCTACAGACGGCCCAGTGAAGCAAAAGACACAAGAAACAGCCTTCTGGGTACATTAGGAACAAAAGGAATCCTAGCAATATTATGAAGTCCATTATTTGACAGAAATTCTTCCATGTGGAGAATTTACAAAAGGGAGAACTGTTCAACACATAGCTCTAAGTCTCCAACAGTAAGCACTGAGATAAACTTTGTGCTAAATATTGTCTATTCCTGTAATAAGTAACAGTTATAAACAACAACAGTTAAGGCTAGGTATCAGGACACTGGATCCAGCTAAAGTACTCACATCAAGAGAGGTGTTGCAAGAGAGGAAATAATCCAGAACAGAGCCATAAGCAACATTAGGAAAGTAGAAAAGTAAGCCTCACAAAGGAAAGCTCTACCTCACAGTACTATGTTTTCCCGGGACAACTTTGGCGATAATCATAGTAAACCTACACATTATCGAAATATGATAGCAGAGGGCTTTTCAGTCTAGCCAAGATACAAGAACCACTAGCCTGAATTTAAAAGCAAGTAATTTCAGTTAGACAAAATGGCATCTACTTCTAATCCGCTCAGGGGAATTCATTTAACACCACCAGTGGAATCGACTGCGTTGCTGGCAATGCTTAAAGGAAGCAACAAAAGGGTTTCTAAATTATGCATTTTTCACCCAAGAGGTCTTAATTCAGGGCAGTCCTCTAGTCTATATCACACAGGTTGCTTTAAACAGGATTTCTGTAAGTACTCACAAGCTTTCTTTTTTTTGTCAGTAAATCCTTCTGAATAAAACAAACAAAAAAAAAAACAGACCGCTGATGAAAACCAACAGCACAGCTTTTAAAATTCCCTTCTCATTCCTACATTTGAGGGAATATTTGTTTTAATGTACCAAGTTTCATAGCAAAATCCACTTTTTCTTTACACAATGTTTATATGCACTTTGAAATGCTCGGTATACTCTCTGTATGTGTCTTATTTTAAAAGTGGCACCTATGCCAGTTCGCCGACTGAGACATCTCAGCCTTTGCTATTTTACATGACACTTTGTACACAGTAAACTTCATTTTTCCATTAACTATTTAAGCTACTGAGCAGCTCAGAAATAAAAGTGCAAGTACCTACCAGATAACATTCACTATTGCAGATAGATACTCTGAGCTCTTTCAGAGATCCAGAACTGCCTCCATTACATGGTTTAGTGAAGTTGGTGTTGGTTTTCAGTGCTGCACATCCTGGTATAGGGGAGAGCTGAGCATCAGAACGGACGCCAAAACCCAGGCACCCCCAGAGGAGTAAACCAGACATCTTCCCCAAGTTTGCCTGCACATACACTGCACTGTTCCTTCACGCTCGCCCCCGCACCGCAACGCCACGGGCTGCAAGACAACTCCGGAGCCAGAACTTCATGGCTCGCGGCCTGCCGTCCGTCTGTCAGTCCGTCCGCCCGAGCGCCAGCGGTGACAGCGGGCAGGAACTCGCCGGCTCCTCTGGGCGCATCGGGACTGAACTTCTTGATTCTCCGTGCCGACTGACGAGTCAGACGGATTTTCCTCCGCCCCGAGGCGAGCAAAGCCCCATGCAGGCTCCTAGCATGGGGCGGAGGAAGGAAGAAAGGGGAGAGCAGCTCTTCCTCGGAGGGGTCTGACCCCGCTGCGGGCCGGGTCGGGGAGGAACGCACAGCCCGCTTCCAAGCGATGCCGCGGCTCTGCCTCCCCGAGCCCGCCTCCCCCGACGGGCGATGACCCCGGGCCGCGGGGGCAGCGCCGCCGCCAGANTCCTGGGCCGCCCGGGGAGGAGCGGGGGCGGCGGGGCCGGAGCTCACGGGCGGCCGCCGCGCCCCCGCAGCCGCTCCTCCGCTAGCGAACTTAGCTTCCGCGCCCGGCCCTGCCGCCGCGGCCAGGACCAGCCTTAGGGACAGCGTCGTCCCCAGCCCGGGAAGAGTTTTTCTGCCTCTCCCGCCCTGAGCCGCCCTCGAGGGAGGAGACGGCCGCAGGGGCCCGAGCCCCAAAGCAGGGCGAGTGAACACAGAAGTAGCGGCTCTAACGAAAAAGGCATTTCCCACACCTTGAGTTAGTGGTGGGTTTTTGTTAGTTACGAGAACTTGGAGAAAGGAGACTTCTCTCCCTTTAGTACATATTTTAATCAATATTTGGGTTTAATTCTCACTGCCTAATTCTCAAAAACCTTGTTTTCCTGCACTATTTTTCTTCTCACTGTGTGCTATTTTGGGTCAGACAGTAAAATGTGACGGTTTCCCCGAGAAAGGAAAAAGAAGGATGTGGCTTGTGGGGAACCCTTAACTGTGCACAGGCGGTCACAGATGAAGATTTACACGGTTGGGAACATTTTTTAAAATCTGCCTAGGTACAGGATCCTGTCGAACCTAGTGACAGGAAGACATTTGCTCAGAACAGAAGTTTGGATCCCAGGAATGCTTCTGGTTCCTCAGTTCCACATTGTCAGTTTTACAAATAGTGCTCCTAGGGGATGCACTCAACAAGCTGCCTGCCCCAAGTCACATCGAAATTGGGGATGGCAGCCAAGGAGGAGATCCAAGTTAAGGACATTAGTTAATTTATTACATGTCATAAATTACATTAAAATGTAAATCTGCAATTTAATTTTTTTGCCTTTCTCCTGAGCTTGTCTTTGCTGTATAATCCATATACTAAATGGAGAAGAAAGAAGCTGATCACAGGCAGTTCTTACTTTAAAATCATAGTATTTCTGCTGGTGTCTTAAATGCAAGATTACCAATGATCAGAATTGTTCTGTGATTAAAATAGAGCAGACAACCCACCACTAAAAAGAGATGCATTTTTTTATTAATATCCACAGATACAGAGAAAAAAAATATGCATAGCACACCCATGTTTGAACAAACACAATAGAAGGACACAAAAAGAGAACACTACTGACCGAGGTAAGAAACCAAACACACACAGAGAGGGATTGCACAGTCTGGCATTCAGTATTGCCACATGTTGTATATGTGATGTGACAGAAGAGCCAAGGGTCATGCCCCATATTTTATCATTATTTATATAAAATTATATTCTCATATAGTTAAACTCTGTCTTATTCTCTTTTTTATTTAAATAACTATCAAATTAACAGATAAACTTTCTCTGTGGGTTTGAAGAGAAATACTTATTCAAAACAGGGTACTGCTTTGCTTTTACTTGAATATATTTATCACCCACAATATATTCACTTTTATGTAATAAACAGAATTCTTCCCAGGTAACTAGAAAACTATTTACAACTGAATTCAACTACAAGCCATCTAATGAACTAATAATTTGTATTAAAATGCTTTTTCTCCAGTATTAAGATTGTCATTATTACAAGAATGATTAAACTTTACCTTAAAAAGTTACAGTAGTAAATCTTGCTTTGTTTCAAGTTAGGTTTTCTTTTAAAAAGAGGTACTGAAATTATCTATTCAGATCTGCTGAGTTCCAAAGGCAATCACAGCAGTATGTCACATACATATCTAGAAGGGAAATACCAAATAAAAGTCATTAAATTACTTTTTTGAGCTTTCTTAACAAATTTTAAGATATATTTGTATAAATATATATGCAGACCTAGTATTTATTGAACAAGGCAAAGAAGAAACAGCATGCAATAAAAAGAAAACATTACAGAGTGTGTCAAGTATGCTGAAATCAAGTATCATGGATAACTGAAGGCTGTAATTTCTTTCTTCATTGCCTAAGAAGAAAAAGAGACAAATTAGGAGTCAGTGTGAATACAAACTTAAGAACCTGGCTTACTACTTCATCAGAAGAAGAGAGAATCTGTACACACAATTGTTAGTAGTGATTTAGCCAATGCATGTGCTACCACCATCACTGTTCTATACTCACTGGCTCCAACACATCCTTATGTACCCAGAGTTGAGTAGGTGAGAAAGACTGCTGGGATCTCTATCAGGGGACTATGGATCAAGCACTACGGAGGTGCTTTCAACAGTTAGAGAGGAGACAGCTCCCAAAGAGCCGCAGCTAGAAGTGGAACAGTTCTTTCCTGCACTCTGAATAAATACTTGTTGAAGTCTCTAGCTTCATACAGTAGAACTTACTCCTGGACTGACTTGTGCAATTCCTCTGAATAGGAAATATTCTTTGGTTAAAGCTCAAAGAAGCAGAAAACAAAGAAAACAAGTTCTGTCACAAAAGCTCACAAGCCCCAAGATAACAAACATGCTAAATCATGTCATTCTGATAGATGAGAGAAGGGTGCATTTTTCAGCAATGGCATCCCTGAATCCAAACAGTCCTCACTGCTGCACAATCAGAGCAAGAGCACCTGATCTGACTCTCTATCAGATGTGGAAGAAGAGATCAAGATGACCAGGACCCAAAAAGAGAGGCTTCCTCACTTTTTTAAGGAAGACTGAGATGCATAGAAGAATTTTATCTATTTTTATGTATGATCACCTGGAAGACAAATGGATTCAAGGACTCTGAAGCTGAAGACTGAATATCCTACCTATCTGAATCAACTCAACACTGGGAATGTCGGACTGGGACAATGGGTTCCTGTGGAATATTTCTGCCAGATTTTGACAACTTGGAAATCCTCTCTTAGAGGAAGAGATTACAGAATTTGACTCGTTATCATTAAACCTGCATAGGCAGGAAGCTCCCCATATATGACATTAAAGATGCTTGAGCCATTCTAGCTGAAAAGGAGTCTGGTGAGACTAAAGTCTCTTATTCTTGTTATGACTTAGTTTCTTTTCAGGAACGGAATGACTACTATAAAAGTGTTACCATGTGTGACTGCCCGCAGGAGAAGAACGAGGAAGTGACAGACTGAGAAAAGCACCCTCCTTTCACAGCCCCCCCAGCACTGAAAGGTTCTGGAGCAGCAGTGGTGACAGACTGAGGTTAACTCCTTTGAGAGGGCTCTGGGCGGGGGCACCCATCCACAGCAAGCCTCTTCCTGCTGAAACTGCCAACAGCTAAGCCAAATGCAACAATAGTTTTGCAATATGGAGAAATGTCTTCCAGACTGTAATGAACAAATCTTGTAACACAGGCAACTAAGCAGTAATGAGTAATACTAAATAACCATGATGTTCACAGGCACATGCACGCATGCATAACACACATCTGTAATAATGATAGAAAGTGCTGCAAGACAAAAAAATTACCTTCACTAATTCATTTTTGTCACCATCTTCCCGATGTTGGTAAATGCACTGGCTAAGGACAGCATATAGTTTTTCCATGCGAAATATACTGACGTTCTCAGTTACCACGGCAATAGAATGCAACACTTGCTGAAGAAAAAAAATGGAAACCAGAGTTGAGAATAGCACAAGATAAGCTACAAACAGAACAGGTAGGAGGACATGGCATACAGGTGTATTGCCAACTTCCCATGTGAAACTTTTTAACTGCTGCCATGTAAGTGACTGCACACTCCTGTATGTGTTCATCGAGTTCTAGGCCTATTATCAAGCAAATAAACAAAAAAAACCCCAGAACCCCCAACAAAAAAAAACCAGCCCAAACAAAACCAAGCAGCTAGAGTTTGGAGGTCTGTCACCCTGATTTTTCAGCCTTCTGTTTGTGTCTCACAGTTCATAGTTCTTAGGTAGTTTCTCACACATGGGTGTTATAAATAGAAGCAATGTTTTCATTAGTCAAGGTAGTTTATAGTCCTTGTTTTAGAGATATGGACAGCTGATGGACAGTTGTCTTGACCAATGGGATGGGGAGAGGTGTCAACCTTCTCCCCCAATGCCTGGCCTTTGTAGAAATACTATAAAAGTGGAGTCAGATTTTCATAATAAACAGTTCATGCCTTCTCACCAGACAAAGTGTGTGTGTGTGTCTAACAATGACATCGGTCCACCCAGCTTACTGTCTGCAAGTGAATTCCACAGAGGCTCTCTAACACAAGCAGCAAGCTCCGTTGGCACCCATGTTAAGGAATCAAGTTTTCTGAAAGATGCATTTCGTGACTGTAGCCCTGTCCTCACAGCTGAAACCTCTCTAAGAGCTCTACAGTACCATCTCCCCAGTGGGCAGTACCTTCAGAGCAGCACATGCTGTTGGCACCCTGACTCTAGAGAAACCTGTGTGGAGTCCCTACACAGGCAGACATGAACAGCAGCTTCCTGGCAAGGGGAAGTGGAGGGGCAGGCACCAATCCATCTCAGCTCTTTGCTGACCACTGACAGGACCTGAGCGAATAGCAAGGATCTGTGGTAGGGGGAATCTAGGCTGGATATAAGGAAGAAGTTCTTCACCCGGACAGTAATCAGGCAGTAGAACAGGCTCCCCAGGAAAGTGGCTACAGCACCAAGCTTGACAAGAGCTCAAGAAACTAAATTTAGACAATGCTCTCAAGCACATGGCACGATTGTTGGAGGTGCCCTGTGCAGGGCCAGGAGTTGGACTCTACCCTTCTAGGTCCCTTCCAACTCAGGATATTCTGCCATTCTATGAACACAACCCCATGAAATTTACTTGCTGAGGAAGCCTGTCTTAAAAAGTTAATTTCTCTCTCCTCACTTCATTTTGGTAGGTAAAGAGCAGCCCTCTCAGGTTTCACCCACGCCTAGGACCTCAGCCTGGCAATTTCCTGAACTCTCCTCACTGCAAGATCTCCCAAAGAAGGCCAGGTCCATCTACCCTCTCCATTTCACACAAAGGAACTTCTTTGACGCCGTGCTGCTAGGCACATTTCTGACCCTTTCTCCAACTATATCCTAGGATAACAACTTCTCTCCTCCAGGAGACTGGAAAAACCTTGTAATACTGTACTGTACAAATGCAAAATTCTACCACTGGATTTTAAAAGAGTTTGAGAAGAGCAGCATTTTATCCAGGATGACCTTTAAGTCAACTTGCTAACTTCAAGTTAAAGTCATCTCTCCTAAAAATTAAGGTACTCTTCCAGTTCCTAATAAATGAAAACATGCTAACAATAAACCAAAACAACCCTCTAGTCTATCATAAAAACTGCCAAGACACTAATAACCAACAGCACTAACAGTTTGTCAGTGGGCTATTTTAAAATCTAACAAGCCCTTTTACATTGAAAATAGGAGATAATCCAGTCTCCTAAAATTTAGTTCACCAAAGCAAGAACAGCAGTCTACCAGCTGTGGAAACAACAGTTATAGTCCATTACAGGTGGAATTATTTCACCAGCTATATACCCCTCCCATACTTTGTCTGAATAGGCATTGGTTAACAACTGACTTAATTTACAACTCTGTATGTAGTAAGAAAATGTCCTCCTTTGGTATTAAAAAATTAAAATTTAAACTTACTTTGAGCTCACAGTAATCCACGAACACTCTCTGTGTGCCAATTTTCATTGCTTTCTCAACACATCCCAGCTGTTTCTCTTCCACCTGAGAAGATCTTGCACGAGTCATATGGTGTACCGACAAATCTGGAACGACACAGATTTCTTATGTCAGGATTTCTCCTTCTCTGGAGCACAGTATGAGTGAAGGACCCTGTACTTGGAGAAGAGAACCCCTCTGCAACAACAGAGATAATTGTTACCATTTTTCACTGATAAATGCTTGACACTTTTACCTCCTTTCTGGCAAAAATCACTGTTCCACGAAAACAAGAAACTTGAACACAAAACAATACACTAGTCAAAAAGGCAGGGGAAAAATATCCTGTTGCTATTACAGCACTGCACTGTAAAACTCCAAAGTAATTTAGTTTAGAAAACACATCTTACACTTCAAACACTAGGACATAACTCTTTTATTCCACACATGACCTGGGTGCACACTGGTTGAAGTACAGCTTTTTAACTTATGCTTCTTATGGCTGGAAAGATCCTCATGCAATAAAAGAAAGCCAATGATTGTTTTTCAGTTAGGTGCCATTTGAAAAACAAACTACAGAATCAGAAACGCAGCAGCTACAGAAATGCATAAGTTTGGTTGGCATAACTCAAGGGGCAGCACCATTATACAATAAACACTGCGCACCAATTTGAGAGACAACCGAGAACAGAAATCAAGAAGGCTAAAACCTGGCAGGCAGTGTAACCCTCCTCAGGAAGAGTGGGGTAAATGACCTGTTTGATCTTTCACTTACCATTTGTACCTCTATCTTCAGAAGTTCCGGCTTTTTGACAATCTGGCATCTCACTCTGCTCTCTTTGATCCAAATGTTCTCTCTTTCCAGGATATTTACCCACAAGGAGAACTCTCTCTCTTTCATTTTCTGTCCCATTTTTCTGTCGCTCTTGAAGTACATTTTCATGTTCTTCAGTAGGAGTATCCTGAGAGGATGCAAATTCAATGCAATCTGTGTTAGATTCTTCATTACTCTCTACTTCATTTTGGTCTTCAGGAATTTTATTCTCTTTGTTGAACTGAATATTCCTCCTCTTCACTGCAATACTTGAAGACTCTCTATTCCTTTTGCGTTTTCTTTTTGACTTATCTACAAAGAGATACAAGCAAAAGTATTCCAAAACATTACCAAAACAAGAAGCATGCTCATCTTACTTGTTTGACAAGGAAAATGACCAAATGAGCTTAAGTACCACTGCCCATCATCTCCCCAGACATGTTTCTAGAGAAAAAGTTGCAATTTAATCGGGTCAGTTAGCTACTAGATTTTAAAAAAATCCAGCTACAGAATTTAATTCACAAAAGTATCAGCTTCAAGATGTTACGAGCTAAAAGTCTTACTTTAGACAGGAGGTCTTACTGCAAAGCAAGATTATTAGGTGACTTACTTAGCAAGTGATCTAATATATGTGAATAACAGAAATGCATTTGAAGATGAGCCCTCAGAATCTGTAAACTTTACAAAAGTTAGACACACATTGGGAAGAGCTGAAGAGGCACTTTTAAGGGAGTATTTGCTGAAGAAAAAAATCCTCCATAGAGATTTACACCTCATAAGCTTTCTGACTCAGTTAACCTTGCTCAGTAAAAACTTGTCTTTTTGCCTTACAGAAAAACCCAGCATTCTTTGTACTCATGGAGTACCACACAAGGCCTGCAGGTCAAGTCAGTGGCAAAATTCCCAGATATGCCAGCAAGACCAGGAAATGTCACATCACATCATGTGTTTTAACTGAAAGAGACCCAAGGCCCTTTTTTTCCCCATGTCGTTTCCATAAAGGAAAAAACTCCTTTGGGTAAAAGTGAAGAAATAATTATCTTTTCTTTACAAGTCAATGATTATTGCTTCTTTTTTTTAACCCCTTCCCCTTCAATTGGAAACCAAAGGAGTAGAGTTTAATGTTAAGAGGCCAGGGAAGGGGAAAACACTGTTGTATATAACTAAAAACTAGGTAAGCATTCAGAAACTGCCATGTATAACTTTTTTGACTTTAGGAAGTAGCAATGTAGAGGCCATTAAATATCAGTTGGGTCACCAAGGGCAGTATCTTGCAATATCAACCAGCCATTGTACTTGGACTTTGCAATCATACTGAATAAACACCTCTGGATTTATCCCAAGTTTTGCAGCATATTAAAAATTTTAATGCCTCTGGCATGAAGAACCAGGCATCACAGGAACCTGTTAAGTCACAAGAACAGAGGCTTCAGCACCTTCTCCAGGAAAGTCTGAGTAAAACACAACTTGCCTTTAGACCAGGGGGTACTGGCATCCACAGGCCCTGCTGGCATCTGCTGTTTTTCATTACACTTCGGGTCTGTTTTCTTACACGCAGGGCCAGACTCCTCCTTTGGCATTACACAGGAGTACGAGGAAGCACAGTCTGAACCTTGCAATGAAGAAGAGAGAGCAAGGAACGGTGTCTTGTATGGCTAGTTACAAATACTGAGACAAGTCTTTAAATCCTCAGTGTCAAAAAATGTACCTCTTTGCTTACGAGATTCTTTGATTTCTTGGCAGCGTTGCTCAAAATCTTCATCCATTTCCTCCCTCACTATGGAATAGGCAGTATCTCTCAAAGCACAGGCTCTGTGCCTACGGAGACGATCTGAAATTTTACAGTCAGAGTTGAGTACTTTCTACTAGCCAATGAACTCTTTTATTTTGTGTACTTAGAAATCTTTTTTCTCTTGCCGTAGGTAGGTTCTGAAAGGTTATCTCAGTCAATCTTTTCAGCATGCCAACTGATAAGTTAATTATTAAAGCAAAAGCAGTAGTTTCCAATCAACATGTCTATCATAATTTCATGCCCAAATAAGTTTATTTGATGCTCCAACATTCACAACCTGGCCAGAAATGCTCTCTGGGGATCTTTTAAATGATCTAGTCCCACATCTACTGTACATAAATAACATTTATCAACTTGTATATTTAAAATTCTTACAAATTAGTGCTAAAACCACATCCTCACCTCCAGGATCTTTAACTGGGTTGTACTCTAAAGCATTGCTACAGATTAGGTCAATGTCTTTTAGAAAGTCTCTTGCAGTTGGGTACTGGTGCATGTCAATCTTGGACAGAACTGTGGAGAGGTCCATGGGTTGTTTAATAACAGCATTGTAATCGGGTACCTACAAAGGAAATATATGTGCTCAGAGATTTAATGTAGCAGCCACCAAAAATAATTATTTTCATAAAGTCAAATAAAGGAGTTTTTAAAAATCTCAATATGACACATCGAAAGATGCAGAAATTACCCAATTAGTTTCTTGAAAACAGAAGGGCTAGTTCAGCTAGCTTTGAAGAGACAGACTAGAAGAGGGGAAATGACATGCAGCATATTATCTCTCCTTTTTAGCACTGTAATACACCTACATATCAAAGCCTTTTCACGAGCAAACTGTGTTGGCATTTGATATAATTGGCACTTGGACTACATGATCCTTGTTGGATGACCCTTCTAATGGAAATACCTCTCAGATTTTAAAGAGGTTTTAGAAGGAACACAGGGACTTCAGAAAACACTCAAATAACAGACATTTGAGTGACCCAAAGAGTCAAAAGAAGTAAAAGCAAAACAAAAATTCTCTTCCCCGTATCCTGGAGATTCATAATACTATGAGATATATATCAAATACTATGCTGAAGACAGAGATAAACCTTCCTAGAAAGAACACATGAACACCGAGGAACACACGCACATAGAGAAATTGTGAATATACACAGGTATAATGGTATTGCAGATCAATAGTTTACCTCCTCTGGGTCAACAGGCTTTGTGAATGCCCTGAAACGTCTGTCAATCACAAGTCTGTGAGTCACATCCCGTAAGTAAATCCGCAGTTCACGCAATGTATCCTCTTCCTGCTCCTCCAGTTGTTTTATCTCTTCCTCTGTCAGCTGTCGAGGCTTAGGTGGTGGTGCTACAGGCAGAACTTCCAATGGCTGCCGAGCTTAAATTAATTGGAAAATTTTAGTCAATTGATCGTACTCAAATACAAGCACATGAAAAATAACTGACAGAAAATTACCCCCAAAGGAAACATCGTATTGTATTAGCTGTTAACTTGCTACTAGCAAAGTTTTATATTTTCAGTATCCTCACCTGAGTTGTTTTTTGATGGAGGAGGTTCAGCAGCTTGCTTCATAACTAAGTCCTCAAAAAAACTTCTCCTTTCAGCACAGGTAGGCCACTGGATTTTGAAAACTTCTTCCTGATCATTATTAAATAAAGCTTTTATCTAAAGCATAAGGAGAAAAGATATTTCAGATATAAGGCCACACACATTTTTTAATATTCTATTCCAAAAAGGTGAGTATCTTTCTAAACTAAACTGAATACTCATCTGGATAAGATAAGCTATGTAGTGTCATCATCTTGGCTTTAAAAGGCAAAATTTTCATAGTATAGCAACAAAAACACCTGCTCTGAGGAATAATACTGTCTAGAGTTTAGGCTCCATGAAAAAAAGATGTGATAAACCTCTGAGTAAGAGTTTATGAAAAAAGAGACAGTCACCACTTCTAAGGCTGGTTATTTTTTATTTACCTGCCTTTCTGTTCTTTAGCTCAAATCTTTATGGCAGCTGTAGAGGGAATGGGCAAGGTTCAACATACAAGTACCAGGTTTTTCTTAAGGTGACTTTTAAAATTTTGGTTTTAATTAATTTAAATGAAGTGTTTAAGGTTGCCTATTTACAGGTTGTACTCTGTTTTTCCATCTCTATTACTGAAGGGTATGGAAGAAATTTCATTCCTTATTTTAGAAAGCATTTATTAACAGCACAAAAACTTTTGCTACCAAGACAAAATAATCACAGCATCATATTCACATTTTGAACACCTTCCTTTAACACTCTCTCATGTTGTTTCTGAAATTCCAGTGCAGCTTGAGGGTGGGGAGGGGGGGGTAGTTGTACCACCACAAATGTCTAGAAAACTCAGGAGGTAGTATTACTGAATTTTTTTAAGGAATACAACTAAAAATTAATTTCCAAGTTACTTAAAGAGAAGTTGGTCTTTATCCTTCTGGTATGTCAAGTTTTCACCTACCAAGTGTAAAAAGAAACCAAAATAATAATGAAAATATTTAAATTTGTAATTACATTCCATCAGTAACAGTGTGACCACTGTACTTTTTCAGTACAAATATTTTTCGCTTTTCAGTAAAACAATCTTTTTCCTCTCTCAAGCACTGTATATTCTTCACTAAGCACATACCTCACCATCTTGAAGTCACCAAAATGATTGCCTGAAGCAAATTTGTACGTCTGCCTAATAAGCATCAGTGTGTGAGAAGAGTAAAAGAGTTGGGTTGCAGTCAGTCTTTTTACTCAGAAAACACTTTAGACAAAAGCTTTCAGCATTGTTTTGTCTAAGCAAATTTTAAGAGACTTTTAAGAGGGCTTGGGTGCCTAAATAGTAGCAGTATGAGCTTGCTTCAGAGTGGCGCAGCATTCTGATGCTTCAAGGAGTTATAAACTAACGAGCAAAAAAGGAAGAGTAAAAAAAGTATTGATAAATACCTCTTCTGGGAGATCTCCATGTTTCACATCACTTGTTGCAAGGAGCAGAACTGGAGCAAATGTTGGAATGTTCTGCAGCAGCGTCATAAAAACGGCTTTCACTGTAAGTCCAACAGTCTCCCACCACAGAGGGATTTGTGGGACATAAATGATACTTGGTGCTGTTCTCTGAGCTTCTCGTATCAACTGGCAAAATGAAAACTTAGATAAGAAAACTACATCCTGTGGAACAGGATACTAAATAACTGCACATCAAACTATGTTATGAAATAGGAGTACACGAAGCTAAAACATCAAGACA
The DNA here is from genome assembly GCA_013397315.1 of Donacobius atricapilla. Taxonomy (NCBI): domain Eukaryota; kingdom Metazoa; phylum Chordata; class Aves; order Passeriformes; family Mimidae; genus Donacobius; species Donacobius atricapilla. The sequence continues at coordinate 518,429 of WBMY01006616.1, forward strand.
AACCAATAAATTAACTACTCCTTAACAATAAGGTAAAATTTTCACGTTGACTCAAACACAGACATGGCTGCATAGACAGAAACAGACTTGAATCTCTGCCCAATTTCGAAACTACTTAGGTATAAGAGAACTCCTGAAGAGCCTCAGCACTTAGCCCATCTGGTGGTGTGCCTGTAAAAACAAGACTAGCCCTTCAGCAAGAGGTATTAGCCTGGAGAAATTGCCACACAACTGCAACTATACTAATTTCAATTCAGAGCAGGCACATACCTAACACAGACTCTGGAGCACACACTCAACAAACAAAGACCTATGTGAGAAGCCTACTTACAATGCGTAATTTCAAGCACATTTTATAACAGGTGACCCTTCTTTTGTCTGCCTGAAGAGCTAAATCACAACTTCTTACTACCAAAGGATCTATCAGCCCAGATGATACGCTTTGGAAGAGCACAAGCCATTGCTTACAGATGGCACCTCAAATCACAGAAGACAAAATGCATCTACTGCCAGAGGGAAGTGCCAAACTTCTCCATGTGCCCTCTCAGATTAACAGTATTCAGAGAGTTCCTGTCAAAAGGTGGGAAGCACACATGGTATATCCAGGCAGTCACTACACATGGTAGTTATGTGTCCACAGACGCAACCATCTCATAACAAAAGGAAAACTGCTCCTATGTGACAAACGAGCCATGGAATGTGTCTGTCCTGACTCCTACAGCTTTCCAATGCTGCTACTAAAGGTCAAAATATTTTAATACAGCAAGGCCAAACAACACCATGTATTTCCTGCCTAAAACTAAAAAGAAGGAAACCAGCACTAAATCTGGTTATATTTAATTTTCCTAGTGAAGGAAAGCACACCGGTGTAACCATCTAAATATTATATGAATTTCAATTCCTTTACTGCACATACTGCAGTGCTGCAAGTTGTATAGGTAAAAAAGAAACCCTTTTCCCCCAAACCTGGAGTGTCCTGTGAATACAATAAAAAATAGGGCTTCAGAAAGAGCATGATGCCATCAGGCTGATGCAGAGCCATCTACTGAGAGCACAGAGGCTTAAGAAGCAATGAAAACTTCCTGGATCCAACACAGACCAGCAGGATTTTTTGCCACAGACAGTGCTTTATTTGCAGCAGCTCCCATCTTCCCCAAGCTGCTAGCAACACTCTTGCTGCTTCTTTTCAAATGGAAAACATGACTATGCGTAACACCTTTATACAGTATCATCCCATCTAGAAAAAAAGTGGATTTCCAGACAGAAGTAAACATAACAGCATATTCCAACCAGGCACCCTCCATTAACAATGAACTGTGCTTATTTCACAAGTTTATATACAGTTTATATTCCATTTATGAGTCCTGCCAGATTAATGAGAAAAAAAGATACCTGTCCACATGTTTCTTCTGGGGATGTGATGCTCACAAACAAAGCAGGTGGGTCTGGTGTATAAACGGGAAACTTCTCCAGGCATGGATTACTGCAGGTGCCAGATGAAAAGCCTGCCCACACTCTGGATCTTCAACTAATAAGAACCGTGGCCTGAAAGATGTTGGCTGGCAACGAGGATTTCTACAACAGTAGGAAGAAAACAAATTTAAAAACAAGTGATTAATAGACACACAGATGTTGAAGTTTTTTCCGATATGCCTTTTTTTTTTGTATATACAGTCCATGTTCCACCAAATAATAAGCTGGTCTGTGATCAGGGAGACTATCAAATCCTATTATCTCAAAAACTGGTACCACGCCTCCACCAAGAAATCCTGCCAGCCCCCCAGCCTGTCTGCCATTCCTTTAGCTGGGTTAAGTAAGAGCTCTTAAATCCTTTAGGGAAGCTGTCCAGCCAAATACACACACACAGCCGGTAAGTGACCTGATAGGGGACAGAACATCAACTCTTTCTTTTCTAAGCACAAACCAATCTGGGTCTCTTCACTCCACATACACAACCATTTCCAATGGGTCTTGACTTTAAGTAACTGAGATCTCTACACGTTGCCAAGTTCATCTAAAATTTGGCTGTAGTGCCTGGAGATGGTGGTAAGGAAGAAGCAAGCCAACATTTCTAGGAAAAAAAATTAACACAGGCACTGAAACACATTAGCTATATCTGAAGAAGCACACAGTTGCATTGGTTAAATTACTTCTATGGTTTCCTCTTTGAATTGTCTATTAATTTCTTAATCATCTTGTTTTATGAGCATGAAACACACTTGTGAAGACGTTTGTGGGTTTTTCTACCTCAAGACTGTTGTATCTTCACTTGCTGAAGTTAAAGACCATAGAGACCAAGCTCAGCAGGTCACATTTTCTGGACAGCACAGCAACAGAAAGGGAGAAGAGTAACTGACCCAACAGCGATGACAATCTACTGCTTCAGCTGTTGATTTATACAACTTCCACAATAAAACATCAAATATTAACAAACTGTAGGTTAAAGGTACAAAATGCACTGTTTTTCTCAGTGTTTTAACAAGCCGTTTTTCAATTTTAATTCTGATTTAACAATCTTGGAAGGCAGAAGGGCAAAAGATGGCTACACAAATCCTTAGGGTTTTTTTAAGCTAAAAGGGCAGACAGCGCATTTTTTGGGTCTTGAACCTTTGGATTAAATCAACATGTTCTCATAATCTGTGGACCACTTTGACTTGGACAAATAGGGCTGGGCCAGTCAGTCTGAGGAGCCAGAGCAGTGTATTTAATTACAACATTAGTACCCAGTTGGATCTTCACATTTACTTCTTGCAAATACTGACCAACCCCTCCACACCCATCACTCCTTCATCCAGCACCTCTCACAACAAAACAGTTTACAGACCTGGCTATCTTAAAAATGTAAACATAAAGGGGACAAACAAGACCTGTTTAAAGTGAGGAATTCTGCCTTTTCACGATCAGGCATTGTATGAGTTGGATTCTCTTCAAAGATTGATGGTGATTCTTCTTCACTGTCAATCAGATCATTTCCTAAAATAGAATTTAAAGATGAGAGCTTTGTTGACTTTCCTGAATAGTTCAAATCTCACTCTTGCATTAATACACCTTTGAAATCAGTGCAGGAAACCATTCTCTTGTATTTCACTTGAGGGCACATGCTGAATGCTATTTTCTGAAGGGTTCATTCTACCACAGATGTAAGGAGATTGCACAGTCTCTACAAAGCTGTCCTATGTTCCACAATTTGCATCAGGTTTCTCTGTTGACAAAAACTTGGGAGGTTTTTTTTTCCTTGGAAAGAATTTGATTAGGAACAACTTCTGTACTTCCTAGACACCTGAAAAGCCCAATGAGACCACTGCTTGTTGGAACAAGTTCTCCCATCAGATGTGAGGGAACTTAAGTGAATGTAGAGACCACAGATTTCCATTTGTCCAGAACTAATCAGGGTATAAAGACCCACACAACCTCTAAATAAGGCTCCTCAAAGATCATGAAAGGAGGAGATAATGGGAGGTGGACTCCAGAGAGGGGACACAATTATCCATCTCCCAGCCCCAATGCTTTCATTGTGTTGGTGGGTCTCTGCTTCTGTTTCATCAACACAAACAACCCCAGCTCTACTGGGAGAACACTCTCCAGAGATTAGCATAGTAACTAACTATTCACAGACCTCCATTAATCGAGAGAGTGTATCAATATCCATTTGTTCTCACCATCTGACAAACTAAACCTGATCAAGGCTCATGCAGGCAGGAGCATGAGCTCACCCATGCTATGGAAGCCAAGCCCTAAAGTACAACTACTAAAACAGTGCATATTGCAAGTCACTCACAGCTCCCATCCAGCACTCTGCACATCCAGGTTATAAAACTGAACTGTCATTATGGCTGAGAGGTTTATGTGTGTTATTGCACACATCAGAAGCTTTTGCTTTGGCAGAACTTTAAATGAGTGGATGTTGCTGTTATACCTTGCTGTTGGTCCTTCTTCAGTGCGAGCTCTGCGTGGGGAAATACTCTCTGTAAAGCTTGTAAAATTCTTTCCAATGTGTTTTCTAACAGTGGTTTTAAAATAGGTGATAGTGCTCGCCCAGGTGAAGCCACAGCCCTCTGTGAAGCTGGAACAGTCTTCTGCATGGCCATGACAAAATCCTTTGCTGTTATTTTAATTGAAGCGATGTCTAACTGCAGTTTCTCGCTCCTTTCATAGATCTGAGGATAGCGGCGGCGCAAAGCACAGAGCGCAGCTTCAGCACATAAGGCTTTAATATCAGCTCCACAGTATCCTAATAAACAAAACAGGAATCAAATGTTTGGTCAGGCTCACACAACACCAAAGCGAAGGCTGAGATTTTAAAAGTGCAACAATGAAAGATTATGCATGCAGCCAAAAATAAACAGGGTGAGAGATAATTTAAAGAATTACTGCACTGCAGAGAAGTTTTGACATGTGCCTCACAGCCTGTATCTTGCACTAAGGAAGCAGCACTCAAGTCAAAACTTTACTGTGGGAAAAGATGGCCTAAACCCATTCAGTGTTCTGAGAAAAAAAGAAAACTGAAAGCAGCATCTGTGTTGGTTTGCTCCCAAGACATGTGTATTGGTTTGGCATGAATGGTAAAAAAACAATTAGTGATCTGCTTTAAAACTGACAGCAAGGTTGGCCAATTGGATACAAGTGTACATCCCTGGGACACAGGGGTTAAATACAGGTGGGATTTTGGGAAAGGCCTCTTTCTGCTGCGGGATTGCCATGAGGTAGCATCGAGAGCAGGGAAGTAGTGGGGCCCGGCTTAGGCCCCGCTGCCCCCGGGGCCGGGCTGGGGCGGCCGTGCCGGGGCTGGCCCTGGCTGGAGCCGAGTCGGGCCCCGAGCCCAGCAGATGCCGGCAGAGAAAGGGGAGCCACGGCTCCTGACATCCAGCCGATCCTACAGCCTGCACCACGCCGCCAGCCAGGCCGAGGGAGATGAACCCCCACCCTGGGGTCCCCGGAGAGCAGCACTGAGCCCAGGCTGGGCCAAACCCACCCCCATAAGACCAAGGGGTGGAGGGGGGAAGAGAAGATCCTGTCTGCTGTTTCTGAGCCTTCTGCACCGGTGTGGATTTGAGGCTTTCACAGATAGTGGCTGTCTACAGACCCAGGCCGGAAATGTTAACTCTTTCCCAACACAGACTGAGACTTTTTTAAACTCTTAACCCTTCTCAAAGAGAAAGGAAAGGCGAAACTGGAGATATGCAAAGGGACAATATGAAGATATCAAAGTCAGTAAAGGAAGAGTGACTTAAGTAGAGGAGACAGCAAGTTGCCTTAGTTCTAGGCTGTAAAACTCCTTTGATTTATGGTAACAGACTGTAATATTTCCTTTGAATCGTGGACTAAAAATGGGATGATTTTGTGGATTCAAGCGACAGAGTCTGATTTTACTGAGTGGATATTTAATTAGAAAATGTCATCTCTGATTTTACTGAGTGGATATTGAATTAGAAACTGTAATCCAGTGATCCTATGAGATGTTTGAAGCCTCGTCACCTGTGAAGAATGAGAAATCCTTTGTTGTGGAGCTGTGCATCTTTAAAAGGTGAAACCCCATGTGTAAGTTCATGGCCCACATGTAGTCAAGGGAAAGACTATGTGTTTTCGGAGGTCCACAGTTGCAGTTTCCTGGGTGGGCTGCTTTTGTGGGAGCTGGAAGCCACAAACAGACTGTGTCTCTTGTGGAAAGTTACCTGAACAAATCAGGAGGGACTTGTCTCTCTCAAAGACTGAATGAATGACTATTTTGTAAGTGGTACTGACCTAGAGTTCTGATTTTCTGTCTCTTTACATTGTTTTGTGGAAAAGTAAACTGTTGGTAGGGGGGAGGGGAGTGCTTTTAAAAAGGTTTTATGGGTTTTTTTGTGTTCATCCTTCAGTGTGTGTTAATAAATTTAACTGTTTCTATCTTAAGTTAAGCCTGTTTTGTCTTTCTTCTAAGCCTATTCCATAGTGGGAAGATAGACCACTACAGTAAATTTAACAAAACAAATTCGGCAAATGTGAAGCCACTGCATTTTTTGGTGTTTCTGCCCAGTTATGAACTTCAACCCATTACAACGTGCCAGATGTGTCACTGCCTTGCTCCACAGCAAGGCACAACAGCTCAAGTACTGCCTGAACAAGCTCCAGTTCTCCATGACTCAAGTCGTGCAGTAACCTACAGTGTTTTCAAACTCACCAACACATTTCTCAGCCAGTTCTTCAAGAAACTTGTCCAATGGCTTCAGGGTCCAGTCTCGTGTGTGAATTTTGAAAATCTCTTTTCTTGCCTGAAAACAAAACACCTGCATTTTAGTTTGCCCTATATTTTCTCTTAAACACAACACAAAATTCCCCAAACCCTCACACTAATACAAATACTTTTCTTAGCTGCTAAACCCTGAAGTATTTTAAGGGTAAGTTAATATGCTCTGTTTTTTCAAGCAGGAAATTTCCTAGTTATAAATTTGTTACATTAAACTCTTGCTGGGGGCTGCAATGAAGTAAAAGGCATTTACATCTTCCAAAAAAAGTGAGTTTTCACAAGTGTGAATTCCAGAAGAAAACACTGTAGTAAAAACCCCAAACTTAACTGCAAACAGAGTTTTCAGAGAAGTTTCTCAAATTCAGCAAAATTTCATGGTGGCAGTTCCATTAGTTCATCAGATTTGCTCTTCTGACAGCTCATGCAAGGAAAACAGCCCTAGCACTCCATTCCCAGTTGCTACTGTTACCACCAAGTAGAACAATAATTATGAATTATAAATTACTGTCACTCATCCAGAAAATATCAAATGCTGCCTATCCCCATCTCTGATCTTAGCAGGACTTTCATTGAAGCATTTCATGGTATGGACTACTTATGGCAGATTTCTAAAATTGGTCCACATTAGGGAAGTGTATATTAGATCTGTTTCATGGCATCTCCTCTCCTGTTCCTGAGAGCAGATAAAAATGGGAGTAAAATGTTTGTGTTAAATGCACTGTTTAGTGCACTTTTACCAGCATTCAATTCAGCACTTTCCAAAAAGTGCTAAGAACTATCAGTGATAGCCAGAAAGAAACACTGCATCCCAGTTTTGCTTGCTACCCCCACACATAATATTTTTTTCATTGCCTACCGTCATTGAACTAGAAGCTTCCCTAGCCCTGCACCTGTGCAGTGACTTCACATTTTTGTCCAAGTCCCCATTACTGAGTACCAGTAAGAACATCAGTTCCTAACATACATAATTGATTCCAGCACCAGCCTGAATCAAAGTTTTTGTCACCAAAAAAGAATTCTTGTGTGGACACCATTTTTTTCAGCTCACAATGCTACAGCAGTACTTTCTAACTAGTTCATAAAGTCATTTTTAAACATTTTGGTGAGTAGCAGCGCCCCATTTTCTTCACCGGGTGCAGAGAAACCAAAACTAATAATTAGAGGACTAACTACCTATTACAATCATATTAATGATATGCATTCAGTGCCAGGTCTGCCCTCCACAGAACAGCACAGTCTCTCCTGAGAGGCCTCTTTTGTCCAAGCAGTACAATACTGAGGAGACTTTCACCGCTCCACAATCCTGCTGTGTTGCAGGGTTTGTTACAATGACAGACTCTGCCACATTAAGCACTGAGGTTGAGTTGAAGTTCTGACCTCTTTGTTTGGCAAATCAAAGAGAAACTCTCGATCAAAGCGTCCCGGTCTTCGTAAAGCAGGATCTATAGAATCCAGCCTGTTGGTGGCTCCAATTACCACAACCTCTCCTCTGCTGTCTAAGCCATCCATAAGTGCCAGAAGTGTTGATACAACAGAGCTAAGAGAAGAATACAGTTTTTACTCAGCAGTTAATTTTTTTCGGTTCCACATAATCACCAATGCTCACTCAGAAAGGACAAGCTCTTATTGATAAAATGCTGACTAGAAAAGACAAGTCATTTTAAACATAAAATACATAAAGTAACATCCCTTGTGCTGTTATCAAGTTTAGTGAATTGCTTTAAATTAATACTTAAAGATTATCTGAAACTAAGTAGTACAGAATTACAAGTGGTTTTCAGGATAAATGAGAATGTCACATCAAGTTGTAGTCTTCTTTTAACAAAGAACAAGCAGCTTCTATGCTGATACAAAACATGCCCTACCTATGCACTTGGTCTTGTTTACTGGACCGTACAGGAGCAAGACCATCAATCTCATCAAAGAAAATAATTGAAGGTCGCATCTGGTAGGCCTACAGTGAAAACACAGGAATATTGATCAGGAAAACAGCACTTTTTGAAGAGAAATGCACAAACAACACTGTGGTTGCAAAGTCACTGGAAGTAGACTTTTCAGACCAGCATGAGGGATTTCTGCTCATTGATCTAAAGTAGTGAAGTGTCGTGAGTGACAGAAGGTGGGAACATAGGTCAACCCACTAAGATGGAAGACAAGAAACAAATCACACCACTGGTTTTTACAGCTATTAGGCAACCACCAAGAACAGAGCTGGGACTTAAATTACAGGTTCTGGGAACAACCTTTGTTACCAATTTCAAAATAACCATGCTTTCAGACTGCATTTGTTTCGCTCTGACCAAAAGTCACCACTCCTTGAAACCTTTTTTGCAGCTGATTGGATTTTTCTTTCCTGAGGGCAAGGAATTGATGGTGTGTGTTGCTTTGCAAGGTCATTTTGACTGCATTACTAATTTTTTCCAATACATCTCAAGACTTTAAGCCTCTAAAAATGTTACTGAAAAAGGAAACACTGACAATCCCACTTCAAGAGAAGGAGTTGACAAAAAAAGAGTAAGAATTGTTCTTGTCCACAGAGAGTTAGTTACAACTCAGACAGAACATAACGCACATTTCAACCATACCTGATCAAATAACAAACGAAGCTGTCGCTCTGATTCCCCGACCCATTTACTCAGGCAATCAGCACCTTTTCTCATAAAAAAGGTTACTCTCATGCGACCTTGACTGCATTCATTAGCAAGTGCATGAGCAACCAGTGTCTTTCCAGTCCCTGGTGGGCCATAGAAAAGACAGCCTCTGCAATTAAAAAAAAATTCACGTAAGAAAAGTATCACAGAAAAGTACCTGTTACCACCCTCGTCCCTGAAGCACACAACTGTTCTCTCCCAAACAAAGCTCTCTTCATTGTTTCTTATACTTTTAGTTACTGAAACCAAAGAATCTGAAGTTCTATCTCAATATACCATTACTGAATGTTGATGGCCCAGAATACATAAATCTAACAATTAAATCTCTAGTATTTCATTTTGTAACACAGAACCCATTCAGCTGTGTAAAAAGTGGACAGATGCATTTTTTTAGCCCAAGCATAAACCAGCACTGCAAGGTTCTAGTTACAAGTCCAATCAAATGTCAAGCTGATAATGGAACTCTTAACAAAAAGAGTTGGCGGAACAGACAATTGGACTTCCGCAAAACAAACTGCAGTTGACTACCACTTAGAGACTGACCAAGTCTACTTGCAGGTAGAACTTAAAACCACTCCACCTCCCCCTTTCTGAAGGCAAGACACTTTTAAAGCATAGTCTCACCACACTGCAAATCTTTGAACCTACATGCATGCTGGATTCTATAAATTTTTTAAAAATGTTTTCTTTCTGCCACTAAAAAACCCCAAAAGCATCAACACTTAAAATTATGAAGCGTGGAAATGTAACAATACTTCAGTTGAATATTTTCCTGAAAATAAGTGAATTAGAATTTACAGTTTTAAATGGCATCCCTTACCTTGGAGGTTGAATTTTGAACCTCTCAAAGACTTCTGGATAAAGCAATGGAAAAACAACCATCTCTTTTAAAGCTGAAATGTGGTCAGCAAGACCGCCAACCCCATCAAATCGTACCTAAAGATGAGGACAACAGAACACCTTTTAGATGTTAAAGCTGCAACGTCAATAAAGTTCCATCAGAAATTAGATGTCAGCACAAAGGAAATGTTCATGCCAATTTTCAGACTGCTTGAAATTAAACTGTAAGCCAAGGCAGTTATAGACGGCATATGAAAGTATGAAAGCTTTCATAAGTACTGAAAATGTCTCACGGACACAAGGAAGTAAATATACTTACTGAACAATCTATTTGCACTGGATCAACATCAGCCAGACTCGCTCCGATTTTCATGCGATCTTTGTGAACTCCCTTTAAGTCACTTTTCCGGAAGTTGACAGGAGGAGACCTGATTTGAATTAAGGATAAAAAGAAAGGTGCTTTCTAACTTATGGATTTTTGGTTTTCTAACAATAACAAGTGAATGCAGAAGATCTTATATAAATGAATGTAAACTTCCTGAATTGTTAAATATTCGTTCCAGCTGATTTATGTTTAATGTCCATGAGTGAAGAAAGGAAATTGGTCACTCCAGATATTAAACTGAGTTAGTTATTTTAACAACTCTTAGCACTTATAAATATCCATGCCAATCAACAGAGCACATGTAGGAATACAAGCTTCGGAAGTTATTCCTTATGTGCAGACCACAGACTGACAATGATTCGTGTGAGGAAGAAAACTGCCCCTCCTGAACCCCAAACACACTAATACTTTTCAAATACTTTTAACTTCAATATTCAAAAAGTTACAGCCCAAGACTATACTTATTTCAGTTCGTTTTAATATTGTAAAGGCTGCCTATCACTGTCAGTCATTCCCAAGGCCCCTGGAACCTGCTGAATGCCAGTACACTACCCTTAAAGACATCTGAGACATCAGGCTGCAAATGTATTTGTTAGACTGTTACTAAAATAGTTTTTCTAGAGCATTTGTTAAGAAACCAAATCTTTGTCATATCCTCTATTTATAACATCCTCTGTTATAGTGGCTTTCTCTCTGAATCAGCTACTGTAAAGCAAAGGAGCAGCAGAATTTTACATAAAGAAATTTCATCAAAGTGCTGGTACCTCCATTGCCACCTAGAAATCAAATTGCTTATTAAAATAAATTCTAAAAATCCAGTTGTAGAGAGTCCAGTTACAGTTGTATCAACAGATACGATTGCCAGAATTTAGAAACTGAACTAGATGAAGATGGTAACACTTCACAGTTGGGAAGATGTGAAGTCCTCCCAAGTAGTCTCCTTTCCCCCGTTCTCCAATTGCATTAACCTTCTTAAATTTCTGTTCTGCCTCTGCCTCTCAAAATCCTCTTCATCGTCAGATGAGGAAGAGGAATCACTGCTGGGGACTCTGTGCCTCCGTCTGCAAACATTCAAACAAACAATTAAAAAAAATGAAACACTAAGTAATATGAAAATTTAAGTAAACACTACCTCAGTTTACTTTGAGATCTAGTAAATTTCCACATTATTGTACTCCTTATGAATCTGATTTCACACTACATTATGTGATTTTCCTTGTGACAGCAAAATTAGATTTTTATTAGGAAGGGAAAAAGTTTAACCAGTGTGCAAAGAAATTTCTTAACTAAGTTATTACTCTTTATGTCCACACGCTCTCACACACAAATCAAGTTTCACTTAGCATTATGTATCTCCTCTGTGAACACCAACCCTTTGATTTCAAAATTTGGTTTCAAAACACCCTCCTTCCCTAACTGCCTGCTTTCAAGGATACTAAATAAAGCGCTCCTATCTAGCAAGGAATGGCATTCAACACTTGCAGGATGCTAAACCTATTTGTCATTACTACTGCAATTTGTAATTTAGAATTTCATTTAGCATTTTTCTTGCTTTAAGTGTAATTTCATACAGAAACTTGAACTGATTCCAAAGAGAAACCAGAATCAGTACCCGAGTGATTAAAAAAAAATTCATTAAAACTTCTGTAACTAAATTGTTTCTAGTTTTAAGAAAATAATTTGCATCCTTCAAGATAAAACAGTCTGAGTTTTCAGAGGGAGATTTTGGCTTCAGTTCCAGAACAGATTAATTCAGTTATACCGTCTCATCATCACCACAAAAACTGCATTTTCTAGTAAAATCTAGTGGCCAGTAAAAGGATGGGCTTCCCTCCAATATTTGCTTTCTTTATTCCCTCAGACTACCACAGCAATAACCATACTGTCAATATCTAATTATCACGAGTCCAAAACCCCTTGAAATCAGTATTCACTCATATGACTGACAGCACTACTAAAAGAACTACCACTAACCAAACTCCTACCTGTTAGTTCCCTTGCATGGATCTCTCTGTCTGACAGGTGAAGACCTGTCTGAAAAGTACATCTTACGTTGTTTTGGTTCTGTCGAAAGAAAAAAAAATGGAATAATGTTACAGACAGGCTTAAGAAAAAGCAGGATACTAAAAGAGGCAGAGAATGGGACATGTATTACCCATCTCTAAGTTCTGGGGAAGTTTCAAGGGTGGGGAGAAAGAGGTTGTTTTTTAAAATCAGTGCACAATAAAAGCAAAGTCATACACACCTGAGTTTTAAGAAGTGAAAACCACAAGAGTAAGGTAATCAAGTCTATTTAATTACTATTCTTTCAAGGATCTATAGGTAGTATTTTTATTGAAAAACAACAATAAGGATGCCAAAAAACAAAGAAATAGATTGTGCACAGGATATATGCATTTAACAAATTTGCAGGTAAGATATTTAAATATTAGTTGAGTGTGTGTACATATTTTCATTCTTAAAAAAACCCTAACACTTGCACTTCCATGCACAAAATTAGCTTTTAAGAGAAGTTGTGCCTATAACCTACCTTGCAATGGAGCTTGATAGCGCTCAACAGTTTTCCTCTGCCGAAAGGAGTAACGCTTTCGAGCTTCTTCACCATCATCTTCTTTGGCTTCACTTTCTTCTGAGGAACCCCCTGCACATCAACATTACGTTGCACTGTTTAAGTACTGTTGCAAATTATATTAAAACCAAAATGCAATACATCACATGTATTCCCACCAGTCCACAACCTTTTCTGCTGTAAGCGCTTTGGACAAACAACAACTTCTGTTTCCCTCTGAAAACCTGTTTGAGCTCACTACAGTACAGCCCTAGAGTCTGTGACTGTGGCTTGTAATGTCAGTAGCAGCACAGATTCTTTTTAATAGATGAAAAATAGTTCATCTGTTGAGTAGTACATGAAGTACATGAGTAGTTCATCTCATCTCAATTACTTAAGACAAAGCTTTTGGCTAGACTTGTCAAAACTTAAACCAGACTTATCCAACAATGCTACCTTGATTATCAGCTATTTCTTCATCAGTCCTTTCCATATCGAGGCTTTCCTTTGGCGGGGGGGGGGGTGGAAAAAGAAACACAAAAGACCAGTCACAAATAAGCAGAAAACCTGTGGGCATATTTGGTGCTTATACAGTATCATTATCAAGACACTCCATATACAGAGAAGATTTAATTACTGTACAGCAAGAGAGAACAGGAACATCATTCTGGAACCCAGGATTAGTAAGACTAATAACAAGGGTTTCCACTCTAAAATAGGAATGGAGATCTAAACAAAAAACAGCTATGAAAGCAGGCTATGATGACGTTAAAAAGAAAAAAAAATTACTTCCATTCAAAAGGACAGTGGACTAACTTAATTTAATAAAGCAAAATTAAAACAGAGGAAATATGATTGCTGTCTATCATTTTAACATGAGCTCCTGTTGGGGAAGGGAAATAATTTCCCTATGTGAAATACCCTACTTATACAAAAAGAGCAAAATAAATTAGTATCTACTTCTTCTGTGTCGTGGAACTCCTCCAGGTCTCCCGTCCTTCGCCGTCTACGCATCTTCTTCATGTCATCCATTTTTTGCAAGACTACTTCTGCAGTACTAAGACACAAAGTTGACATATGAAAGTAAAAATAGGCAAGTACAGAAAATGCCCATTTAGAACAGCACACATAACCATCATATTTTAATACAGTGTGCACAACACAAGTCATTGGCACTTAGCCAAATTTTTCAACACTACTTAAAAATTAGGTCAAATGTTTACTTCTTTATAGAGAGAATTAAGAATAAATGTATGAGTATTCGCAAACATACATTGTTTTCAGGTTTATTTTCCCCCTCTTGTTGAACACTTAAAAAAAAAATCCAACTATTTTAGTAGGAGAAAGAATTCTGAATATCACAGTAAAGTAACAAAGAAATTATGGCAGTTTTTCATAGCTCTTAGGTTGGTCTGCATGACAGCATTGAGTCACTTGGTTCACAGCCTTCTTCAGACAACAGGTTGCTTCTCTACACTGATATTTAAATTTCATGTTGATTTTCAGTGACTGCTTACACTAGACACAATATCCTACTGCTGTTACACTTCGCAAAACCTTTCAGAAAACAAATTGCAGTTTGGGCTTCACAGAGGGAATTAAGCCACAGACAGGCAGAAACACTTGGATTGCTTCACTTTGCCAGTATCCAGCTTTCCTTAGTATCTTAAGTTAAATTTACTGAAAGTCACAACATAAACTGATTGTTTTGGTTCACAACATATAAACCTACCCAGCCCACACATACCAGACCAGGCTGTTCAAAGCCCCAACCTGACCTTGAACACTTCCAGGGAAGTGGCATCCACAGCTACTCTAAGCAACCTATTCATGCCTTACCACCCTCACAGTAAGCAATTTCTTCCTAACATCTAATCACTCAGATATCACACATACATAGCAGCTCATAGGAAGTCTCAGCCTGGTCAGTGAATGCAGTAGCTCTTGCTGCCAGGAAAAACAATACCCGTTCCTGTTGTCAAAAGAAGGAGAAAGTCCCTAGCCAGTATTTCGCCATAATACCAAGGGTTGCCAATAAGGCTCATTGTAGTCGCTTTGCAAGATGGCAGGAAAAACCTCCTTACTTCGTTATAAGTTTGTCAAACAAAACAGATTCATTTGTAGTGCTGTAACGGCTTTGTCGAAGTCTGCAGCTTCGGCGAACCTCCAAATCCCCGTTTACTTCATGGACTTGCTCTGCAGCTTTTGCATCAGCTCTGGTCTTCAGTGTTCTGGACACTAAAATGCAATAACACATAAAATTTTCTCTGAGGGAAAATATGTCAGTCCTTTTATTTCACTTCTGCTCTAGGAAAATGTAAATGCCTTTTATTATCAAAATTTAAATACTGAATTGAAAGTTATTTTTGTGATCACAGCATTCAACTTAAAGTACTTTTGCTTAAACTACATATTTAAAAGCATGATTTGTATAGCAGCTTTTTAGTAGACTGGAGAGCCAACCTGATGAAAACAAACACACAGCTTTTGTTCCATGTAGGAGGCAAATTTATTCCAGTTAGCTCTCTCTGGGAAAGTGAAAACAACAAATGCCTACCTCTAAGGTGTTGCCCCTCCATTCATGTAAAATTACATCTAATAGTTTTTTCTAAAAATTGCTTATGTAAGATGTCTCTTCAAAAAGTGCATGGATTTGGTACACTGCCTAAGCATGCATGATTTTCATTTTCTGCACCGTGACACAAAAGCCCTAGAAGACAAGAAATACCTCAAGATAAACTCCCAAAGAACTCAAAAATGCTTGCTTGCTTTAAAAGAGATCTGCCCAATATTTACCAGACAGCATCCTTTGCTCTGGGTTCATGACTTGTACTGTCATTAAAACTGTTAAGAGAGGTCAGTGAGAGAGTAACAGATGTATCACCATGTCATTTTAAACACAGGTAGATTCGATCTCATCACCACCAACTATAAAACTAACTCTGAGCTCAGTAAATAATAATCTGCATTGCCCAAGAAGAACTTGAGTTACGACACACAAAGGGCATTTTGGGTCCCTTCCCACATTCAGCCTGTAGCTGGCACAATGCTGCCTGGAGCCAAAGGGTTTTCCCAGCCTTACAGCACCAAGCCTGCTTGTGCACTCAGCATGGCCAGTCAGTTCAAAGGTGAAAAGCTCAACTTAAGGGAAACCTTCCCCATGCCAGTGTGCATCTCATGACTGAATTACTTTATAACTGACTTGTGTTACAGTAGTGCAATACCCCCTCCTACCTGGAAGACTGATTTACAGTTAACCTGTAAAGTTAACCAGTTCTGCAGACTCCAGAAAATCACTGACACAAAGACACATGAGCTGAGGAACAGATTCTTTAACGCCTAAAATTTCAGGAATTCACACTGCATTCTTCCCAAGCCTAAAAGGAATTAATAGCATCTCCTCCTATTTGCAACTACCTATTTTCATAAGACTCAGTGGAAATTCCTATCTTTGTTATATCTATTCTCACAACTTCAGGTGATTCTGGCTGAGGAGTTCAGAAGTTTTTGGGGCCAAGTTAAATGGACAAAGTGACCAAATGCAATCCTTCTCAGAAATCTGGCTAAAAAGGAATCCTAAGGAATTATCTCTACTTACCTTCTTTATAGTCTTCCTTTTTTGGGCCTGATTTTGTCTTTGCCAACTGCCTACATTGAGAAACAGAGAAGAAAGGTGAACAGAAATGTATTAGAAGTACTGTACAAAGGTATTGAACACATTGCATTGCACATTTCCCTCTCAGCACTGGTGAACTTTAATCTGGTGTTCCATGTCATGCAAAGAAAAGCCTGTGGACTCCAGGGAAGATTTGGATCCCCAGTCTGCTGTATACCATATGCAGGTAGCTCTCTAAGGACAGATATTTCCCATCTTGATGTCTGAATAGTGCAGTAACCAAAGTGGAGAAGAGGTCTCAAAGGACCTGGGAGGAGATACATGCCTTGTATAGAAGCAGAACACTTTTACTAAGAAGAGTGATTCTAGTTCTAAGGCACTGGCATTGACATTAACATATTCATATTCCCTTGTGGGTTTTTAGCTGTAGATTTATCATGATGTGACTCACTGTGCACGCTTTCACTTTTCCTTTTCATTCTATGATTTAAATAGAGATTGAACACCTGGAAATACAGTACCTCAAAAAGTGTCGATTGACATTTTCACTTAATATTTCCATGCTTTTGTCAAAGCTAGAGTCTGAACAGTGCGGCATGTTTTTTCTCATCGATCTTAAACAGTGTCCATTGAAACAGTCCATGTTGCCAGAGGAAAATTTCTAGGAAAAGAAGGAAAAAGGTATTCATCTGAACCACTTATATTGCCTCATTTGATCAAGTTTAGTCTGTTATGCTCCTGATTCAAGGGAGTTGCAACTAATGGCAGGTAAGCCTCAAAACCACTTCTGCACCAAGAAGTGGCTCTGATAAAAAAAAAACCCACACCAGATTTCAAAGAAAAAAACCCAAATCCTCGATTTCAGACTTGGTTCGGTGACCCCCAGTAACCAAAATCTCACCTACAACATGCGATTGTTCCATCCCTTTGGGAAGGACCAAAAATTACACTACAAAAGGACGGGTTTGGGGCAAAAAAAAATCCCTAAAACAACAACCAAACAAGTAAAACAATAAAGAGAGAGAGGAAAGCCCTTCTACTTGCTTCGGATCACTGACTGACTGTGTCACTCCTTGTCCCTGAAGAGACATCTTTAGGTGAGCTTTGTGCCTCCCAACTGTTTGGAGCAGACTGTGAACTTAGATGTACTGCTTTTTTTGCAATTTACTTAGATCTATTGCTAATAGATCTCTGTCACTACTCCTTCTGCAACAGCACATATTGACACCATAGCTGGCGCATTTGCCACCAGCAATTCAGAATCTGCTTTCCTGTCGCTTCAATTTCCCATACCATTTGTGAATTTGGATCCAGTGAGTTCCTGTTGAACCCAGCCAGGCTGACAGTGTCCAATGGGCTCTAATCAGAACTCGGGCCCAAGCTGCACCCAGCTCTGCTGAACTCTGAGGAGCACCTGGAACCCAAGGGGGTTCATTTTCTGCTAGATTTCTGTATCTTTAATGCAACAGAAAAATTCTTACGACTGGGATTAAAATCTTTTTAGAAGAGTTTTCCTCCTGTCTCTGTTCCATTTATAATGGCTTCAGAGGGATATAGAAAGACTTCCTTCAGGAGGGCAGCATTTATCAACAGAAAACCAAAGGGAACTCAAGATACAGCTCCTCACGTTTGTTCATCTTGCTTACACTAGTGTTTCTGCAAGGAGGATGCTATTGACTTTTACAGCGTGAGGAAAGCTGCAATGACCACTGGATACAACTTGTTCCATTTACAACCCAAGGTCTCATCACAAGTATGCCAAACTAAATCTCACACTGAAAAGGGCAGAACACAGGCCAGGGTATTCTACCTCTTCACACTAACATTACCAAGAGGTAATTCCACTCATTGATGGAGATCATGAGTGAAGGACCACAAGGATGTTGGGAGGTTAAGCCAGGAAAAAACTGCAAGGGCCACAACCCAAACAGAATTTAATCTGACTACTGCTGTAAAAGACAACACAAAACATTTTTACAAATACATCAGCAAGAAAAGGAAGACTAAAGAGAATCTCCATCCTTCACTTGATGCACAGGCAAACATATGACAATGGACAAGGAAAAGATAAAAGTACTTTGTCTCAGTCTTTAACAGTAAGACCAGCAGTCCTCATGGTACCCAGACAGTGACAGAGAGCAGAATAAAGCCCCTATAATCCAGGAGGAAACAGTCAGTGAGTGACCTGCTACACCACTTGGACACCCACAGGCCCCAATGGGATCCCCCCCAAGGGTACAGAGGGAGCTGGCAGAGGAGCTTGCCAAGTGACTTCCATAGAATCATTAAGGTTGGCAAAGACCTCCAAGAGTGAGTCCAACCTTTGAATGACCATCACCTTGTGGACAAAACCACAGCACTAAGTGCCACATGCAGTTATTTCTTGAACACTTCCAGGGGTGGTGACTCCACATTTCCCTGCGCAGCCTGTTCCAAGATTTAACCACCCTTCTAGTGAAAAATTTCTTCCTGATGTCCAACCTGAACTTCCCTGGTGCAGCAGCCAGAGGCTATGTCCCCTTGGCCTGTCACGGGTTACCTGAGAGAAGAGTCTGATCACTTACAACCTCCTTTCAGGGAGTTGTAGAGGGTGACAAAGTCTGCCCTGAGTCTCCTTTTCTCCAGGTTGAACACCCTCAGCTCTCTCATCTGCTTCTCATATGACTTGTTTTCCAGACCTTTCCGCAGCTCTCCTGTCTTTCTCAGGATGCATTTCAACACCTCAATATCTTTCTTGTCACAAGAGGCCAGAACTAGACACAGGATCCAAGGTGTGGCCTCCCCACGGCTGGGCACAGCAATCACTGCACTGGTCCTGCTGGTCACACTGCTTCTGATACAGGTCAGAATGCCCAGGCAAAAAGGGAACTCTGCAGCACACTGCCCTCATATATGGGTCACAAGAACAAACTTGTTCAGCTTGGGGAATTACCCTAGGGTTATAGACCTGGAGATATAGAGCTTCCAAAGGGACAGCAGCCACTTTGGATCTCACTGGGAGACTCACTCATGAAACTTACTGGGACAGAAAACCTGGAAGAGAATAAACCCAGCAGATGCCAGTTTACCTTAGATCTCCTGTTGTATGCTTCTTACTGTCTACGCGTGAAATGAGCTGTATAACTAAAGATAACCATATGTTGGTATCAGGAAAAAAAAAAAGCAAAAGCTGCCACCACCAAGTCCTTGCACATCAACAGGACAGGAAAGAGGCAACAGGACTTGAACGTGAAGCCAGCACCAGTTCTCATGATCTCTGTCAGATGGAGCACTTCTGCGTTACTCTACAGTTAGAACCCCCAGCAGAGCCCAGCATCCTACAAATGAGGTGGTGACTTCATGCCCAAAGCACGGGAAAGGTCGACAAAAAGGAAGGAAAAAAACCCAAACAAACCCAAACCAAAGAACAACCTTACAACCAGTTTCATAACAATGATTCTGTTTTGTTTTCAGGGATGACTTTATATTTAGCTTCCTCATTCCTGTTTGCCACACTAAGAATGCATGCCAGCGGTGTTATCTGCCTAATGCTGCACAGCCTTCCCTCCTGTGCAAAGGCTGAATGAGCCCCCGACAACCATTTCTCGTGGAGACTGTAAAAACAAAGCAGCGATCTTTAAGCAGATTCCACGACTCTTTATAAGGACGGGAAAAAATCCCACCACCACAAGGACTTTTTCCTTCTTAGTTCAGTAGTCTCGACTATAATGGCAAAAAATATAAAAATATAAAATTAATTCATACAGCTGAGACTCCTGAAAGACTTCTGCTTGAAGGAAACAGAGTCTTTGAGAAGCATCACTCTACGGCAAGGCTCCCCTGAAGAGCACACCACTTCTGAGTCGGATCTGATCTGCGTTTATTTGTCACAGAAATTCAGGACAGCCTAAACAGTAGAGCTTGACTTGGAAATAGCAGAGGAAAGTTTTAGGTTTTTGAAGGCTATGCTAATAACAATGAAAACTGAAAGGATTCAGTTATTACAGTTGCAATGCTGAGATGAAGAGAGCACAGGCCACTTTACAACGATCCTTTACCAACGTGCAAGTTGTCTGTCTCTCTTCTAGTAGGGTAGATCAAGACTATAGAAAGCGTAAATAACATTTGCACTGGTTTAGGTTATGCACTTTAATTAAGTACAAATGAGCCCTGATTTCTAAAGTTTCTTTTTTAGAGCATCCAAAGTACTATTTGGATACACTTGATTAATAAGGAGTACTTAACAGCCCCTTCGTGCCAACCAGAACGCACTTAGAGCTCTCATATATTTCGTGTCGCACCGGTTTTGATGCATTTCTGTCATCTAAACAGACAACACTCTATAAGCATTACTGCAACTAAAGCAAGGAGGTTTCTAAGATCTTTTCAAGGTAACTTCTTCAGGTAAGGAACTGAACCAAAATAAATGGGAATGGGGAATGACATACAACACAGCAAACCATGAGGCGATGCAGGTTTGTATTCCCAGACAGGCTCTCAGCAGGCTGCCACAGCCCCCGGAGCGGGGCTTGCGCCGAGCCCCCTTTGGCCGCGGGGCGGCCGGAACGGGGGGCCCGCCGCTGCTTCCTCACACACCCCCAGCCGCAGCCGCTTGCCCCCAACACTCGGTTCTCTCCTTTTTTACCTCCGCGGAGCACCATTCCCCAGCGCTTCCTCAGCTCCTCCCGGCCGCTCCCGGCCAGCACGGGCTCCCCCCGCCGCCTCTCCGGGCCCACCGCCCAGCGCCGCCCGCCAGGCCGCGCTCGCCCCACCCCCACGCGGCACTCACGGCCTCCTCGGCTCTCCTGGTGCCCCCGGAGAGCGCGGCCCTGGCGGACCCGGACCGCGTNGCCGCGGTCTCCTTGTAGCGGCTGTCCCCGGGCAGCCCAGCGCTTCCCGCGCCGCCCTCCTCCCCGCTGCGGCCGGCCATGGCCCGGCCCGATGGCGGCTATGAGGCGGCGGTGCCGCCCCGCCCCGCCTGCGCCTACACCAGCTGCTACTGGTAAGGGGGACGGGGCCGGGCGAGCGGGTGTCCCCTCACACCGCCGGGATGCGCCGGGACAGCCGGAGCCACCGGCGGAGATGGCGCGGCTGCGGGCTGATCCCACTCCTGGGCTCGTTTCTCGTCACGAGAAATAAAGTTGGAGGAAAACAAAGTAAATAATCAATTCTGTGTTTTTCAGCGAAGAAAATGTTTGGAAGCTTTGTGACTACATCAGGAGTCGGGATCGCTACCCTTTAGAAGACTTTTATGCTGTTTTCATATCCAATGATAGGAGGATGGTGAGTTAATGGGATGTGATCAGAGTCAACTATGGAAAGGCTGAGGCCTTCAGGCTGCAGCCCGGTGTAGGTGAGACATGGTCCCAGCGATTTCGGCCACAGCCCAGTGTTGGGGAGTGAGCCTTTAGCCCGGCCTGTAGGTGAGGTACGGTCCAAACCCATCTTCCAGCTCCCTCTGGCTCAGAGGGTGTGCCAACCACACTGTGTGACATCTTTTAAGTATGCGCTACATTCAGGACAGTGGAATGAGGCATGGTGTTCCTGTGAGCCGTGGGAGTAATTCTGTCTATAATCTGTCAATTTAGGAGAGTAGTTATCTTTACAAAATCACAGAGCTATTAATAACCGTAAGGTTGGAGAAGACCTGTAAGACCATCAAGTCCAACTGTTAACCCTGCACCGTTATGTTCACCACTAAACCATATCCCCAAATCTTTTGGATATTTCCAGGGATGATGATTCCATCACTTCTCTGGACAGCTTTTTTAAATATGGCCCAGAATAGTAGCTCCAATTTCATGCTCCTGAGAGAGAAACTAGAAAAAATTTTCTTGATGCAGCACAGATGTAAGTTGAGGAAGTTGATAGGTTAG
Source organism: Donacobius atricapilla (assembly GCA_013397315.1). Lineage (NCBI taxonomy): Eukaryota > Metazoa > Chordata > Aves > Passeriformes > Mimidae > Donacobius > Donacobius atricapilla. Next base: position 540,550 of record WBMY01006616.1, read on the forward strand.
CAAAGAACTAACCAATTTACCCGAAATGAATCTGTATTAATCTGAAAGATTTTGTTCACTTCAGGTTCGTTTGTAACTTTCAGATTCCACTCTGGAAGCAGAAATCTGGACATGGAGATGAGCCTGTTGTCTGGGTAAGGCATTCATTACTCTCAATAATTTTGAGTGTGTGCCTCTGTAGTTGACAGCTGCAGGATCACACACGGGCATGTAATTAACTGTTCCATCAGAACATAAAGGAACACTTTAGCTGGAACAGGTTGCTCAGAGGGGTTGTGGAATCTCCATCCTTGGAGATTTAGAAGCTATCCAGACACAGTCCTGGGCAGTTGGCTGTAGGAGTCTCCTTGAGCAACAGGTTGGACCAGATGACCTCTTAAAGTCCTTTCAAACTTCACACATTGCATAGTTCTGCATTAATATTTATAATTCTTGTACAACAGATAAATAGACTAAATCTGGTGCTCCTTTGCGCCATCCCTCATAAATTAATAGCGAAACAGTCAGTAAAACCTACAGGTGACAAGTCTTAATTATAGTAAGAATGCATAATAGATTTGTGAAAATTATTATTATCTGGGTATTGAGGCTTCCAGCCCAGTAGAACTGTAGGTAGATGACTGTACTTGTAAGAAGTAGATGGATGAAAATATTTATGTAGGCCTGCCAGATAACAGAAAAATATAAGCTATATATGCCTTCAGGTGTCAGCAGTTAAACTGACCCATAAACAGTGGCTTTGAAGTATCATTTGATCAATTAATGTAGCTCAGTAATTGCTGCTGCAGAATTCCGTGATATCATTATGGAGTCCTTTCAGTTATCTGGTACAGAAAAAACTATTTCTTGTGGCAGTTTCTGTTTCTGAAATTTGGCAAAGTAATCTGCAGACTTCTGAAGTTTTCTGATTTCTGAATCATTCACTTTCTTCCAAATTATTGATATCTTTTCAGTACAAAAAAAACAAAACAAAAAAGGTTTGGTTTAAAAAGAGATCCAAGTTTTACAGAGATGACCTAAAAGGAAAAAGCAGAGTCAGGAAAGGCCATAGCAGAATGTGGATTTCTCGTAAAAGTTAATGGATTAAAAGGTCTTTTAACTTTGACATTTCAGTGGATCATAGGTTGTGTAAAGCTTGTAAGATAATTTTTCTTACACTCTCCATTAGGTTTTTCTAAATACTGTTGAATACAGTTGTATATGTGTATTGGTCTGGTGAAGTAGATGGCCCAAATCTTTTGTCATTCAAATTTCTTTGTGGTTTTAATATTGAAAGTGTCAAAAGACAGTGCTCAACCCCTTTTGTGAGTGGATTCAATGTAAATTTAGGTAAGTTGTTAAGGGCTACCTTCAATTTAATTTTGGAAAACAGCAGTGTACATACCTTGACACCTAATGTCAGTAACTGCAGTGTCTCCAAACCTCCACCTGTGTCTCTTACATGTTAAGGAGTAAAACTGCACTGCATAACCCTAATGTCTTGATAAAATAGCCGCCTTGAAAAAGTGTGATGTAATACCCACAGATATTTTTTTCCCAGCCTCAAGAGCTGCTAAAGGAAATTTTCTTACTCCTGTGGTCCTCCTGATCTGAGCTGTTCGCTGGTTTTTCAGTGGTGTGCTGGTTTTTCAGGTGCTTCTGACAGCTGAACGCTCGACACTCAAATTCACAGACTGCAGGGTGAAATGGGCAACTG
>WBMY01006617.1:7210-39489 GCA_013397315.1 Donacobius atricapilla
CAGCAATTCTGATACTGAGTTCTACACATTACAGATGATCTCTCCCGACACTCTCAAAACTGTCTTACTTCACAGATATGGTGGAGTTGAGAATCTGAATAAAATCTTCACCAACCGAAGAATTTGGAATTAAGCATTGCTTCTCTCCAATGCATGAAAAAATAGTGAAAATATGGCCTTCTTCAGTGAACATGTAGTCCATCATTGCTACAGGTAAAAACTTGGTGGAATTAACGTAGCACAGCCATTGCCAAACATGTCAAGGCTGTATTGTGGTTTGGTATTTCAATCAGAGATCAAGTCTAGTTTCACAGTACTTTCTATGTCCTTCTTTTCTACTAAGGTATATTTTTATATTGAATTTAAAAATGAAAATTGTCTCCTCATGGCTCCTTCTCTTTTATGAAATATTTTTTATACAACACATGGCAGATTAAAAGGGCTTAGCTGTGTTGATTAACTATCCAAATGTTTAATCAATAGCTAGATCCAGTCTATCTGTGAAAGACCTTGGAGAAGTCCCTTGCCTTATTTCCCACCCCCAAGTGAGACATCAGTGAATGACTACATGGTCCATGCATATCAGTGCAGAGGGGCTTAGACAAACACAGCACTAATGAAAAATTGTGGGTCACCTTGTCAAAATATGTTAAATGCCCCTTGTTTTTTTTTTTTTTTGTCTTCTTTTCCTTTTTTTTTTCTTCTTTTTTTATTAAGAAAAAAATGACAGTAAACTGACCTTGTGATATCATACTGCCTTTCAGAAAGCAAATGCAGTCTGCAACCTGCTCATTGGTGCATGGGTCAAAAATCTACTCCAAGTGAATTACAAAATACACATCCTCGTGTGTTGATACAACCCATAGTAACAGCCTGACAAAGTGTTAACCAATTGTAGTCTTTAGTACAGAACATGCTTGCTGACACTTATTTGGAAAATATATGTAGGGGCCTCTGAGTGATTCGTAAGCAAGGGTTGTGGATGCCAGGGTGTGCTGGATGTTAATGCATTGCAAAGTCAGGGAAAGTTCATCTTGTGACCATGGCTCTTGGACTCGCTCCAAGAATATGCCATTTGCAGAGATGGCATTAACTGCAACAGGGCTGTTGTGGGATTTGGATTCCTGCCCTTGTATTTATCTACTCACAATGTCATTAACACCCACATTGATCCTGAACTGCTGCTGGTGCCAAGGTTGTTTTGTTTGCTGGTGTCACAAATCACAAACAAGAGAAAATGGTTCTGATAAAGATAACAGCTTTGCAGCTTTGCATTGTTATAAATGAGCCATAGGAGCCCTCCATACCTGCTAGTGCTGTGCTATAATGGTTTTGCTCAGCTATTATTTAGAATCACTATCTTTGCTTTGGCAAAATTAATGTTAGGATGACTGTAATATGATTTGCACTGGGATTGTCACAATGTATCTGTCAATACGTTTCTGGTCTTGGTATACTGCTAAAGTCGGTGCTGTAGGTTAAGACTGGCAACAAGGACAAACTATCATTAATTAGCTAAGTATTGCCTTCATCCTGAGGTTTGTTTTGAATGGGAAAGTGAACTACACAGAGTAGTAGGTTATTTGCTTTAATTTCTGATATATATGCAGTTGGTTGAATCTCCATTTTAGTGGCACTAATTGCACGTATATAGCTACATAAATGGATTGATATCTTTACGTATACATAAATGCTGAATTTTTTTATATTCATGTGCAGTCAAGGATAAAATATTTGCAAGCAACCTGTTATTCTGTAGTCATAATTGCATCAAATATGCTAAGAAATCTTGCAAGACTTACTTGGTTTGTGGTTTCACAACCACAGGCTGGGGAATCTAAAGCAATGCCTAGCAAAAGTATTGCTGCAGCTGTTGTGGTAGCTTTCTGGTGTAGATTGGTGTGACACACCAAAGGAACTAGAAGAGGATCATGCAGCACATCAGTGGCCAAGAAATGAAATTCCATTTAGCATTGTCTCAATCCAGTGTGCAGTGATACTTATGAGTAGAAGTGAGTGTTCTGCATCAGCTTCATACACTGGGAAACACTTATCTATGAAAGTTTTATGAGTAATAATTAAGCAGCCAATTGAGTCTTCAAAGAACCTGAACCCCAGGTAATAGCAGTAGGCACTAAGAATCCTATTCATGTACTGCGCATTATCCCTTTAAACCACTCTATTAGTAAGGAATTGAAGGAGACCATGAGCAGTGTATTTGTACCCTTGATGAAAATTCTTAAAAGCGTGAAAAACCTTACCTCCATTCTAATTTAAAGAGAAGGGTGAGGTATTTGTTTTGCATGGGTCTGAAGTTCAGCAATCCCCAAACCACTAATCTTTGAACATCAAAAAGAACATTACAAGTTCAGTTTTCCTCCAAGTCTGATGTTTTCCTATCTCCTTTAATCTTCAAATGTTCATGCTAGTCCAAAGAATAATTTTGATCTGGATAGTGATTCCAGTTTACATTTTTGAAGTGAGAACGTCTTGATACAATGCTGTGTTTCAGACTTAATGAGGCTTAACTGCTGTGAATATTTCTGATTTCTCAAAAAAAGCAAGGATGTTTTTAAAGTATATCTCAGAGTAGCATTTTATCTCAACTTGCCAGCTAAAGCTGCTGATCTCTGTGGAGTCTTCACACGGTCAGCAAATGCATTTAGCCTTCTCTGAGGAACTCATGGAAAAATTTTATGAGCTCAGCCCATTCAAAGTGATCTGGGTCTGACTCTGCTGAATGCCTGTAGACTACAAATTGCCTACTGACAGAAGACAAAAATCTGTAAACACAAATACAAAGAGGACAAGCTTTAATGTCCTCTCAGTGATATCTAGAAGTTGCTGTTTTGAGTATACTGAAATATACACTCATGTTCTCTCTATGTAAAGGAAGTGCACTTGACACTTTGAGGTTAAATGCCTACTTACAGATGAAATGGAAGTTTCTCCCATGCTTCAATTATCTATGCCACCAGTAGCAATATTCACAGTGTAGAAAGGTGCTCCCATATTAGAGACCAAGCTAGTAAAATTTTTCTTGGAAACAATCCGGTTCATGGATATTTGATTGTTGATAACCATAAAAGAGGATTTGAGTCTTTTTTGTATAGGCTGTAAGTGTTTCCAAGGAAAAGAAAAAATGTTCTCCTTTCAGGTACTGTGACTCTATTGAGTTTGTAATGGGTGAGTTTGTCACCCACCCCAGACCTAACTGCTTTGCCAGAGGCATATTCACTGTCAATTTGCAGTTTTGCTGACTTCCTTGCGGACTCTCATCCTGGTCTGACACATAGCAGGAACGTGTAAAACCATCACTGATTTATAAAAAACACTCATACATTTAGAGACTTTTTATTTTATTTGTTTCCCAGTGACAGAGACCCTCCAGGGTACAGAATTTTATTAGAGTATCACACAGAGGTACGAGAATAGTATTTAAAATATTGTGTGAATTGTAACCATATCCTGTATTGCATTGTTACTCATAGGACTGCTATGCACACACATAAAAATATCTGTAGTTGATGCAAGGAGAATCTATTCATTTTTTTAACTGAAAGAAGACAAAGTGATTGTCTCAGTAAAGCAAAATTGCTTTTTAAATGACTTTATTGAATGCAAGACAACCATATCAATGGACGGAGTTTCAAACAAATATCTTTGTCAGGTTATTCACAAATGTTCAGGCCCTAGTTATTCTCATATTCTGGCTCTTTCTTGCCTACAGCGCTGAGTAAGCAGCTAGAGGATTCATAAACAATTTAAAGACTTATGAACATATTCTTATACAGGAGGACATGAAAAATGCCTTTTGTATTCAGAATTCTGATTCACCACCATTGGAGCAGGGCTTTGTTTAGCGCATGACAAATGATAGACTCTGGGTAGCTGATTACATGGAAGTTTTGTTTCACTGGAGTAAACGTGGTACTGGAAAAGCTGTGAAAAACTGTGAAGTTCATCTGTTCATTGTGTCATGTTTCCATACCATAATGCTGCCAACATCTTGTGTGATCTCCACTATAAGCCACCACTGTTATGCTGAGCAGAAGTTCCCATCTGTGGCTTCTATCTTCTCAAAGGCTTTGAACAAGTCAGGGAGGACAAAAAGAGTGTAAGGTGAGATCTCACCACTGGGCTGGAAGTTGTCAATTGAATTGAGGGGAACTGAATGAACGAAGGGGGATCACCTGAATTAATTGGGACGCCATATTGCATTTAAAAAGCTATCTCTTTATCTTCCAGAGACATTACCCTTCTAGTCCAAAGGAATTGATATATCAACTTTTTAAGTGTTGCATAAGTACATAGTGCCTGCACTTACCTTCCCGTGGGCTTTTACACAAAAAAGGGCCTATAATAGACTCAGAAAATAACCTTTAAAAATTAAAGCACAGCAACTGTTCTGTTTTTCTGATCTTTGTCTGTATCAAGTCTGAAGTTGCAGTTTTAGTGTCCTTGGTGAAACAATCTTCCACAAGAGTGCATCAAGTCCCTCTCAAACAGAACTTTGGAAGATTCCAATGTTTGTATTCAAATTCACATGGATTTTAATGTGACAAATAGCTTTGGTCATTTATTGCCCTCACGGTGAGGGATCATCAGTTATTCTTGGCAATCACTCTTCAAAATCTAGTCTACCTTGGTTTCAGCCTGACACCAATTTGCCTTTCAGATGTGAGTTGCCATTTCAGTGCTATTCCTGTTCCAGCAAGAAACTTTGCTCCCTTTGGTAGGATTTGCCTGGTTTTCCTTTTGATATTTCACAAAAAGGGTCCATGAGAACTGGGTTTTCCTTCAAAGACTTACTTCTCCCTCTGACATGGATGCAGGAATTCGGTATTTGGAACTCCCCTGGTCTCATGTAAATACCAAATTGACATTAGATGATTTTGTTAGGACTTCTGTAGTGGGGTCAAATTTCTTTATTCTTAACAATGTGCCAAAGAATGATAGCAACTTTACATGTGTATTTCAGTTACTTTCAGGGCTTGATTAAGTTACAAGCTTGAAGGATCCTTGTGTTCTGATATTTTGTCACTTCTGTATGACTGTTCTAGTGTAGACCAAAAAGTTAAAACTTAGAGAAATATTAGAAAAAAATGTATGCAGGTTTTTGAATCTCAAAAAGTTCATGCTACAGCTTTTCATCAGAAACTGTGATATCCTTACATGTGAATTCTTAGGAAAAGATGCAGAACCTTTTAATTAAATTAAGCAGTTGACATTGCATAAAATCCACAAATATCAACAGGTTATTTTGATACAGGGAAGTAGTAGTCTATTGACTAGAAGAGATATTAATAGAGCTGCTCACAGATGTAATTTTTTTCCCCTCACAATCAGGACAAACCAGTAATGGAGGACATGCATCAGCAGTGTTAGGAAGAAAATGACAAATCATGGGAACTATCATATCTCCAAAGTACAGCATATGACTATTGAATCACAGATCAACCACAATACATCTCAGAAGAATGTCACATATCACTGGAAAATAAATGAAACTCCTGCAAGCAAAAGAGATTAAAGGCAGAGCAAACTTCACCCGAGTGCAAAGGAACATGGATGCAAAGTCTAATTTAGCACTTGTTTTCTAAGCACGCTGTGCAAAAAATTCTGATTTTGCTTAACAGCATGAAAAGCAATGCCAGTAGAAGTGACATCAGTACTCAGCAAACAGAACACAAGTCAGGTGACACATGCAAAAAGGAAAGTGTTCACAAACATAATGAGGTAACTAGAAAAGACAATAGTTAGCCACAGTTGCCTCATAGGATGTGTGACAACACTTTTTTACTATTCTAGAAAGCTATAGTGTTGAAAAAAGTATCATTAATTTTGATGTGGGCTATTAACATGCGTCAAGGAAGGCTCTTAATTTTTAAGCAGGAAGTGAAAATGTGCTTATATGACAATATTTTTAATAATTAATGTATTTAACTATGTACTGCAGAAGTTTTGGTTTTTATATGTTAATCAGTGATCTTATAATTGTATATTGACCCAAAATATGTAAACTGTTATGAGGTAAAATTTTATTTCTTATTTAGGCCAGTGTCTGCAACACATCTAAAACAGTAACTTGCCATGGAAATGGCTCCATATACTTCAACAGAGTGAGTCCTGAACTTCAGATAGTAGAAGAGAATTTTAAATATTTGTGCATTTAGGAAGTTGTCCAGTGGCAAGGGGGGTGATTTTCACTTTAATTTCTGTTTTCATGTGAAAGTATACAATAAGTATTTTTTGACAGGTATTTTCTCATTTATGGTAACTGATTTTTCTGCAAAATATCCCATTCATTAGATACTCCACAAAATACATGCTTTATTTTAAAGCTTTTAAAGTAACTCCTCCTTCCCCCAAACAACAACAAAAACACTCCATAAAAGAAAAGAAAGAAAGAAAAACACTCCAAAAATAAAAGAAAGAAAGAAACAAAAATAATCAATGAGCCCAAAAGATATCAAGTCTTGATTGCCAGTGCACAATTTCATAGTCCAATTGTATGTGATCACTGTATTGTCAGACAGTGTTTTGAGTATAAGTGATACTGTTTGTAACTCATTGAATATGAAACATTTATTCAGGAAAATAATTTGGGCCACTGCTCTAGAAAATGAACATTACATTCTTTGCATAGAAAAAGAGCATGGGATATGATTTCCCACATAAGGCATGCTCTTCTGCAATGTATCAAATCTTTTTTCTCCTGTGTGTGCAAATACACTCTCCTTTGTTATATTAAAAGAGGGTGCAAAAAAAGAGCCATTCCAAACTCTACTGATTAAAATAAATGTGCTCATTAAGGAGACAGAAGGCTAAACTACTGCATCCCCCGAACAGCGCTAACTTACACACCAACAAGTTATTTTCAAGTCTGACAGAGGAAGTAATCATCTATCAACAAGGGGTAATTGCCTGAGCAAACTAGTCTTTACATCTCATACATGTTGTCACCTTGGTAAGAAAGAAATACGCCACTATCAATTCATGAGAAAAAAAAAAAAGAAATATTCCTTTACAGACTGCTTCCTCAGCTGTTTGAGAGAATATACACAGAGTTTGGAACATATCTAATTTCTACTCTTTTCTTATCACTGAAGAGTATCCTAACACACCACAAAATCCATAACCTAAGCAGCTTCAGGCTATATTAGAAAGGATCCATTTTAGATTGGAACATAAATTTTAATCTGAGATTTACCTGTGGCTGTCACAGGTGAAAGCAGGTTAGTGACAAAATCCTTCAAGCATAAATGAAGGGACTCTTAAGTAAAAGAGACAAAATTATCTGAATTTTATACCAATATGGGGTGCTTAGAAAGCTAGATGAATATGCTCAGACACACAGACTCTCTTATATTAAAGTTACACAAATATTCATTTGACTGAAATGCTCTTGCCCCAAGGGTGACAGGGTTTTGAGCACTTGCATGGATGTCTTTTTTTTTCATTAAAGCAAGGTACTAAATAATTATGTATTGTCTCTGCATACATATTTTAATGCACTTTAACATGTAACACAGACAGAAAAAGGTAAGTATAATAGAAAAGAAAAAGTTTCTTTTTCATGAGAAAATAAATTCTTTATTTAAAGCCATGTACTAAAATGGCATGTTCATTGAGAAAAGCCACAAGTGGTGGTAAACTATTAATATCCTGTAAAGTAATAGAGGGGCTAGCTGTCATGGGTAAACAGTACTTTTCTGCAAAGTAAAAAAGAACCTACTTCTTTCTAGGGAGCATTGTCCACTTTTTCTGTTAGCATTATTCTACCTTCATTTAGGTATTAAAGAAAATTTTATTAACTGAAACGACACACTGCCCTCTCTTTCTGTTCTGCATAAGAAACCAGTCTTAATTTCCTCTACTCTATCTCTTCAACTTCTATTTAAACAAATTGGCTCCCTTATGCTACCTGTAGCACTCTCAATTTGAGGCCAAATGGCTAAAAACAAATAAAAAACCTTTCCCAACTTGATTCATCCTGAATAATGACATAGAATGTTCATATTATGGAACCTGATAGGATTGCTTGATCAAGACAGTAAACATTGCAAAAATCGAGTCAGAACTTGAATTTTCCTAAATTAAATACTATGAAGCATATGGGAAGATTTCCTATTTCTATCCAACACTTATGATCTCTTCCAACAATCAAAAGTAGAAAGGTCTTAAAAGATTTTTGGCAGCAGTCTGGCAAAGATATAAACTACTGTCAAGCATAATATGGGGGGAAAACCATCTCAGTTGACAGAAACAATATGCTTCAATTTTCTCTTGGTTATGGTTTTGTATTCCAGTGGTATTTTGAATTCCAAATTAATTGCTGTGTGGTTATTAAAGAAAAAAGAAACTTCCCTTAACCACAGCAAAGTAATGAATGAGATCTATCAGCATAGCTGACAATCAATTTTTTTGTTTCCCTGTGTTTCTGCCCACACATATTGACTTGTGGTTGGTAAGGTCTGAAGCTTGGTCTGAAGTTTGAAGAGCTCCAACTGTACCCTAGCATGATTCTAAAGCACAGCTTTCATCTGGACAGGATCTAGCCATGCAGCCACTACAAAGTAAAGAAAATTCACAAGATTTAAATAAAAAAAATATTTCAAAGCAGAGTACATAGGTTGATATTTTCCATTCAAAAATTTCAGTGCCAGTTCATGTGAGTTTTGCATATTTTATCAATTGTGATTCCTGACACAGGAATAACACCCTATAACGTATTGCTGCATGGAAGAAAGAAATACATCACCAACACCTGTCCCTAGTGGAGTAATAAAATGTTGCAGATTTCAGAGATAAAAACTTCATAATAAAATATGCTCTGTATACAAATAATAAAATTACTTTTTGAATTGAAAAAAAGATGTTTCAAGTTTTTTTTCTGTTTTCTGAAGTGGAAAACTGGAAGATTAAAATTAAATCATTGCTTCTATGTCTTGACTGAAAGAAAATAAGGTATTACAAATATCATTCAACTTTTATTAGTGCATGACAGTAAATGAAAAATAGGACTGTTCACCCTAGGAGAAAAACAGGTGAAATTTATTAGGAGTGAACAGTCTCATTTGTTGAACAACAATCTTGAGACCAAAACAAGAACTGGGCTACCAGGACATTCTTAGCTTGGTTTGAAGAAAGAAATCAAACTGTGTAGACTTTCCCTATGAAATAAAATGTCAATGGTGAGGTCTTCGTATCTCTTCCTGCCTCTGTCAAATTCATCCCTGACAATTACGGCTTTTTTCATGTTACTATTCATCAACCACCTCTCATGTCTCCCAAGAAGGAATATTTTCCCATGCCTAACTATTTGTCACAGGTCATTAAATAATACAAAAGACATATGCTCTCATGGCATCAGGTTGATTAAAAAGCAGCCATTTATTGCAGAAGGATGTAAATTTCACATCTAGTGATAGCTTGCGTTCATAAACCTATGTCCAATAATAGATCAGTTTCCATTCTTGTCAGCATCTTGTGGAACATAAAGGGATCTTTCCTAATTGCAGAGAGTGTTGGAAGCTCACAAAAGTGCGAGAGGGCAGACATATTTTCTGTGCTACATTCTCAGAGATAGAATTACTGCGTTGATGCACAGCCTGTTTTTTTGGTAACAACGGGGGAGGATCACGGGGGTAGCTTCTGTGAGGAGCTGCTGGAAGGTCTCACCATGTCTGACAGCACCAACCTCTGATGGCTTTGAGGACGGACATGCTGCTGTCCCACTTAGAGAGGTCGGTAACGCCTCTGTGATTGTGGGAATATTGTGGGAACTGAAAAAGCAGAGGACTTTCAAAGGGTTGCAATAAGCTTACATAGAGGTCTGAAGCAAGAGTTGAATTTTAGGCCTTGGAATATTTGGAGCATAGAAATTTTCTGAGCTGCTGAAAAATACAAAACAAGCAACTATTGTATGCTGTAAGGTGTATGTATAGTGTTTATTGATTAGCTTAAGTAGATCCTTGTAAGCTTTTAGCATTAGCCTATTGGCTAAAAAACTTATAAAAGGCCTTGTAACAAGGGGCACTTTACATTTTGTTGTTATGGCATGAGTTTTACCATCTTTTATGCCTTCTCTGAGACTGATAATGGAATAAAAAACTTGTGGAATGCCTCTCAGTTTCCCCATCCTGTTAATGGTTATAAAATCCAACGTGTGATGACACATTTAAGAAGAAAATCGAAGCATTGCATGCCCAGTTTTTCCCTGGGGGTGGGGCAGTGCCGCAGCTGTGGCTGTGGCCACTGCCTTGCTGGCACAGCCCGCAGCGAGCTGTGCCTGCCTGGCTGCCCCTAGCTGACTGCGCTGCAGGTGAGAGGCAGGGGCTGTGGCCTCATGACCCCACACGAGGTGGCACCCTGCGTGAAGAGAGCTGTTAAATAGCGCCAACAGCGCGGCGGCAGCTGCTGCCCACCCATGGGTGGTGGGGACACCTGGCCAGCAGCAAAAGCATGATGAGTGACTCTGACACAGAACCTAGTGAAGACCAGCTTCTCAGCACCACTTGAACTTGTTGGCAATGGTACCTGTGGGCAACAGTTGTTCTTCTAGTCAGAGGAGGAAGTGAAGACATTTTAGAGAAGAAAAACATGGAAGCACCAAGATCCGTGGAAAAGAACTGGGGAGGAGGTGCCCTAAGCTTTGGAGCCAAGATTCCTCTGCAGGCGGTGAGGTGTGGTGAGGGTTGTGCTGAAACAAACTGGCCCCCTCTAATGCATGAAGGCCACGGGCCATGCAGAGAGCCACTCGCAGCCCATGGAAAAAGTGCCCATGCCAGAATGGGTAGATACCAACGAAAGCTGTGATCTGCTGGAAGACCCAAATAGAGAGAAAGGGCTTCTGCTTCCAGAGAGAGCCCTTGCTTCTGACCTAGAGCAGCCTACCCTTAAAAGACTACACCCTGTGGACAAGTGACCCATTGCCACAACAGTTTTGAAGACATTTTCCCGTGGGAGGGACCCCACGGCATAGAAGAAAGACTCCTCTCCCTGAGTGAACAGAAGATTCCAAGTGACAAACTGATCAAAATCCCCATGCCCTGTCTCCCTGCACTGGGAAGGAGGGAGGAGCTGGAGGGAGGAAAGGTTTTAAGGGCTTATTTTATCCTTATTCTCATCCTCTGGCTCTGTTAAAAATAAATTTATTCTATACCTTAAAATTTGAAAGTGTTTTGGTGTTAGAGTGGTTTTTTTTTTTCCCTCCCAATCCTTAACTCATGAGCCCTTCATTACTTTTTTCCCCTCTCTGCCCCACTGTAGCTGGAAAGGGTAAGAAAACAACTTTCGTGTGTGCCTGGCATTTGACCAATGTCAAACCATGACACTCGCCAAGACAGAATGGATACAAGTTATCTAGCCTACACTTCAACTTTTTTCCATATTTGTTTATGCTTTTTGTAACAGTTTCAAGAAAAGTGCATGAAATGCAATTAAATAATTTTCTAACAGCTACGGCTCCTTTTGAAAGACCTGGTCTTTCAAAACATCAGAGTGCATGCTAAATATTCCATGGAAATTAGAATAAGAGCGTTTTCCAGCGTTCTGGCTTCCATGGAGAAGCCAGAACAAGGGATGCAGATCAGCTCAAACATATGCCAGTGGGATTCCCAAACCAGTTTTATTTTTGTTGCTTGTCTTATTGTTCAAAATGTGACACCAAGTGCTTATAAAAAATATATGTGTGTGTATATTTTTTTGGAACTTTGTCTTGTATCTCTCAACATCTGCGTTTCTGCTAGTTTCACAGCTGAATCTCTCAATTCAGGTGCTCATCTTTTTCACTTCTGGATTCCTCTTTCCTCTGTTTGCAGCTTAATTGAGCTTCCTTTGGCAAGCAGGTGAATCTTCAAGGACAGAGTCTGTGCTCCAAGGGGCAAGGTCTAGGCTGGCAACATGCTCGCATGAAAAGGTATGGACTGTTGGGATTGGTATGAGGGTTATTGTATTCCTCCTCCTGATATGGCACTGGCAATAGGAACCTTCCTTCCTCCGTCCTGGCCACATACAAGGCTTGGGTTATTCATCCCCTGCCCACCAGAGCTGAGACTTGCGTCTGTGTTGCCCTTTCCATGCTCCTCCGTAAGAGACTTAGAGAGGCACAATTATACGATTCTGTGCTTCTGCCCTTCTCATGTATTTTGTCAGTAGGAAAGCAGGGTACATGATACAAAAGATAAATGAAGATGGTTCTTTATGATGTCAGTTAGTTAGTAATTTATTTCTGGGTACTGACTTAAAATTTACTGACTAGTCAAAAATTACAGGCTAGAAAGCCCTCTCATACAGTCACACATTGATTTGACTGTCATACTTTGGCTGTTTAAGGCCATAATATTTCAAAGCTCTCGAGAAGTATATACCTAATTTATCTATATACCTAATTTCAATCTTTATCAAGATTTTACATAAAAATTACGGGAACCATCACAAAGGAACTCAAGAAAGACTAAAGTAAACATCTAGTTATAACTTTAATTCTAGTTATAATTCTTATAATGCTCCAAAGGAGTATTGCAAAATATGAGGCCAGTGCACAACACTCCCAGTTTTGCATTGGTTTTAAGCAAATTTAGTCATGTCAATTAAAAAATATGGATAAATGTACAGCAGTTCTAACTATTTATCTAGCTTCTAGTTCACCTGAAAATATTTTATGCGTAAGCTTGCCTTTCACTAAAACAGTGAAAAAGAAAGAAGTCTTCTAAAGAACACTATAAACATGACAACCCTCTATTTATGAATCATATATCATAAATATCTAATAAAAAATATTTCCAGTGGGAGGGGAAAACAATTTAATTAAAAAAAAGTGTGCATTATAAAAAAGACTGTTATGAGTTGAAACACTTTCAGTTAAATGTATATATAACATACATCACATATGAAAGCTATTATTCCAATTTAGTAACATTCAATGCATTAAAGTAAGAAACTGCTAAAAAAGTAATAAATAGAATTTACTGAGATGAATAAAAAGCACAGTTACTAACTAGATTTTCTAGACCCCAGTTAGCAAATGACACTGTGAAATTGCTCTGCATTAAAGGAGTATAAATGGCTATATTAGAGCTTGACTAATATTTTATAGTTCAGGCTGTTGCTACATTAGACCCCGTTGCATGGTTTCCTGTAAAGTCATTGACCTATACTTGGAATATGTTTTTTCTTTATTATATTTTTAAGAGTTTGCTGCATTTTGGAAGTTCCAAATCCTGAAGAGGCTACTGTAACCTGAAGTTACCCACACTACCTGTTCCTTGCAGACAGGTTGCTGGTAAAATAGTGCTTAAAATAGTACTAAACCTTTGTTTCAATGGTGATGAAAAATGCTGTCTTTTGGCAAATGATGCAAACAACAGCTAACTCAAAGAAAATCACACTAAAGTACAGCACATTCAGTATTGTAAGCATGTGTTTTGTTGTGTCAGTGATGAGAAGTGGTGTGAACTGTGAGTCAAATCCAAACTTGTGGAACTGTGAAATATAATTTTTTCACATTATATTTTTCCTTCCTCTGTGGCTGAGACTGCAGAGACGCCTTTGGACATCTGCAAAGGCAAGGGTCTCGTTCCCAGCTCCACGCTAAAGGACCTAGCCTGACTACTGCTACTGCTACTGCTCCTTCAAATTTGCAAGAAATTAATTTGGTCTCTTGCAATTTACAATTTCTTTTATGAAAAAAAATATTGAAACAGCTTTTATTAGCCTTTTATATCAGTCATAAATTACCATGTTTTGGCACTATTATTTGTAAAATATCTCAAGATTACAAATATTTTATGATGGAAGCAAGAAAAAATGTGGTTTTTGTAATAGGGCAATGCAGTAGGCTTTCATTAGCACTTTCATTTTTATAGTCCTTTAAAATACTGACCATATCTCTTGGAAAATTATATTAAAAAAAGAAATAAGGTAGCCAAAAGTTCTACTCTGCTCAAAACTGCTTTGAATATTCAAGTGAGAGCCTGTGAAACTGTATATGGACAGGCTCTTTCTGTGTGAATTTAAATAAAATATAGGGAACATACAAGAATAAATAGCAATAATAAATTTTATAACCTTAGGGACAGTGACAAATAAGCAAAAATAAATTTCTTCTGAATGAGAATGATAAAGTTCTATGAAGTCACACCACATTCAGTGAAATCTGAAGGCTATATCACCTTAGCCTTTCACATCATGCGGTTGAGGAAAGCCCAGTGTTGTGCTTGGGAAAGTGCTTGGCATGCAGCAGGCCCATCACATTACTGGGCTAGGTCCTAATACCAAACCTTTATACACCTATACACAATCAAATTTGTCATGTGAAAAACTGATTCAGTCACAAATTCTGTTCTCATTTAAACCTGGCCTAATGTAATAAAGCCCCACATAATCTTTCCTGTTAAGTGCTAGATACAAACCCAACTGAGGAGCCAGATAACCAGACTGAGGGTGGTTTTTAGCTACATGAGAATCTGTGAACAGGACTTGGAAGAAAAGCAAAATCCACTGTAATGTACTGAGTCGTTATTGTTAACAGCAGCATAACTCTTCTGTAACAGCAGTAACATTGGTCTCAACTGGGGAAACACGGCAGGAGGTTCATGGAGTGCTCTTCCAGCATGCTGGGGAAATGATCCCTGGTGAATGCTCAAATGTATCTTGAAACATCAGAAGTGCTGGTACTCAGCTCATGTGAAGCATGAGTTACAAATATATTACAAAGATGTATATGCTTAAAGCTGCAGTTATATGAAGCATGTCATCTGTACAGCCCAGAGGAGAAGAATTAAATTGTGCAGTCCTAGTTAGAAGCTGAATAGATGCACTAACACTTCGAGCTGAAAGGGATAAAACGCCATAGCCAGCAGTGGCAAAGGAAACAAGGTTTGGTCTTTCCTGGGCCATTACTATGTCCAGAATAACATTATGAATGGTAATATATAAACCTAATACTAGAGGGAAAGCATGATCTCCATCTTCCCACTTTAAAGGATTCTTGTAGCTCTAAAACCTTCATGGCTTGAACTGACCAAAGCACCTGGATGGGAGAAGTGCTCTTCCATTTGTCCCTTGAAATCCCATTCAGCTCCTGTTGTTATGAATAGCTGTTAATTGGCATTTCCTTTCACTCACATACGTTCCCTGGGAAATTGCAGCAGTCTGCCAACCTGCCTAAAGCAAGTGGTATGGAGAGAGGCGTGGTGGCAGCTGCAGGCAGCACAGCTGCCCCATGACAGTTTAGGAGTTGCCAGATTACCTGTACAGGGTGCAAACCTCCTTGGGAATGAGACTACATAAGGGCTGATACAAGGTACTTCGATACCACTGACCAGCTCAGCGGATGGTCACATTTTCTCTTCCTTTTCTTTCAACTGCAGCATTCACCAGCTGATGACTGCAGCAAAACTTCAGAAGTAACAAAGCCCAAGGGCACTTGTTGATATATAAAAGAAAGATTTTTGCAACAGTGATGAGAAATTCTGATTCTAGGGGTAGAGATGGGATGTTTGTTGTTTTGGATTCTTTTTTTTTTTTTCACTGCTAAAATAATACAGCCTTTCCTGATTTTTCTCTTGAAAAAGGTGCATTTATGGCAATGTGATTAAAAAGAAATAGTTGGAAGCAGTATTTAGACAAAAACTGAGCACTCGGAACTTAAGCACATGCTGCTTACTATGGTCCATAAAACTTCATTGTCTATTGTGCCTGTGAGAGGAAAAAGAAAATTGAATTACTTCAGCATAGAATTAAAAAAGTTTTCCTTCATCAGTGAGTAAATACACTGCACCCCTATAACTTCAAATTAAGTTACATGGGCAGCAAGACGTCTGATGGATCAATTGGATCCGAAGGGCCAGAACTGTGGGGACAATAAAAAGGTCTTTTTGAATACATTAATTGCAAAAGGTAGTGCAGGATAAGGATGGTCACCTTACAAATGGGGACACAGAGAAGGTGGAGGTCTTTAGTGCTTTCTTTGCTGTCCTCAAAACGGATACTAGGTTAATGGTGTCTCAGTGCTCTGAGTGGACGAAATGGCTGTGAGAATGATAAGCTCACAGTTAAACCTGAAATTGTAAGGGATCTGCTGGTCCAGCTGTATTGCTATAAATCTATAAGGCTTGATGGGAATGACTGAGAATACTCAAAAAACTAGCTGATGTCATTGGGAAACCTGTCAATGATTTTGGAATAGTCTTGAGAATCTGGAGAGGTCCCAGCTGACTGGAAGCTGGCTAACACTGTCCCAGTCTTCAAAATGGGCAAAAAGGATGACCGTGGCAAGTTCAGGCCTGCCAGTCTCACTGTAGTGCCTATTAAGGTTATGAAGAAGGTTATTCTGAGCCATGTTGAAAAACACTGGAAGGACAGACATGAGAGTAATAGGTCACAGCCAGCTTCATGAGGGCCAAGTCCTGCTTGTCAAAGTTGATTTCCTTTACTGAGAAAGTAAACCCACTGTGGTGGTTACAGCTGGAGTAGAGTTAATTTTCGTCACAGTGGCTGGTATGGGCTATATTTTGGAATTTTGCTGAACAGGGAGATGATAATATAGAGATTTTTTTCTATTATTGCTGAGCAGGGCTTACACAGAGTCTTTCTGCTGTTCATACTACCACACTGGTGAGGAAGTTGGGGGTGCATGGGAAGGTGGGAAGAGACACACTCAGGACAGGTGACCCGAAGGGACCAAAGGGGTATTCCAGACTATGTGGCATCGGGCTCAGTATATAAAGTGTGGGGAAGAAAGAAAACTGGTATGTCTGATGACCTTTGTTTTCCCAAGTAACAGTAATGAGGCCCTGCTGTCCCAGAGATGGCTGAACATCTGCAGGACACTGGAAGAAGTGGATTAGTTCCTTGTTTTGCTTTGTCTGTGTGTGTGGATGTTGCTTTCATTATTAAATTGTCTTTATCTCAATTCATGCATCTTGTGGCTTTTACTCTTCCAATTCTCTCTCCAGTTCCCCACATGGGAGAGGGAGACAGTGGCAGCATGAGATGAGCCCATGACACTCACCAATTGATAAAAGGCAGCCAGGTGATGTAATCCTTTTGGAATTCAGTACAGCTTTTGATTATATCTCTTGCAGTATCCTTCTAGACAAGATGTGCAGCACAAACCTGGATAAACACATCATGGGATNCTATATTTTGGAATTTTGCTGAACAGGGAGATGATAATATAGAGATTTTTTTCTATTATTGCTGAGCAGGGCTTACACAGAGTCTTTCTGCTGTTCATACTACCACACTGGTGAGGAAGTTGGGGGTGCATGGGAAGGTGGGAAGAGACACACTCAGGACAGGTGACCCGAAGGGACCAAAGGGGTATTCCAGACTATGTGGCATCGGGCTCAGTATATAAAGTGTGGGGAAGAAAGAAAACTGGTATGTCTGATGACCTTTGTTTTCCCAAGTAACAGTAATGAGGCCCTGCTGTCCCAGAGATGGCTGAACATCTGCAGGACACTGGAAGAAGTGGATTAGTTCCTTGTTTTGCTTTGTCTGTGTGTGTGGATGTTGCTTTCATTATTAAATTGTCTTTATCTCAATTCATGCATCTTGTGGCTTTTACTCTTCCAATTCTCTCTCCAGTTCCCCACATGGGAGAGGGAGACAGTGGCAGCATGAGATGAGCCCATGACACTCACCAATTGATAAAAGGCAGCCAGGTGATGTAATCCTTTTGGAATTCAGTACAGCTTTTGATTATATCTCTTGCAGTATCCTTCTAGACAAGATGTGCAGCACAAACCTGGATAAACACATCATGGGATGGGTGAGCAATGGGTCAAGGGTCAGGCACAAAGGTTTAAAGTGAATGGAGTGCCATCAGACTGCTGACCTGCCACTAGTGGGGTTCCACAGGGCCCCATTCTTGGTCCTGTGCTCTTCATCACTGTCATAAATGACTTGGATGCATAAGTGGAAGGGCTGCCAAATAAGTTTGTAACAGGGATAAGCCGGTTATCTCCGTCTAAGGCAGAGAGACTGTGGAACTAGAGTGCTAAGCAATCACTGCCCATATGAAGGTCCACCAGGGAAAGTGTCAGATTCTGCNGTGGGAAGAGACACACTCAGGACAGGTGACCCGAAGGGACCAAAGGGGTATTCCAGACTATGTGGCATCGGGCTCAGTATATAAAGTGTGGGGAAGAAAGAAAACTGGTATGTCTGATGACCTTTGTTTTCCCAAGTAACAGTAATGAGGCCCTGCTGTCCCAGAGATGGCTGAACATCTGCAGGACACTGGAAGAAGTGGATTAGTTCCTTGTTTTGCTTTGTCTGTGTGTGTGGATGTTGCTTTCATTATTAAATTGTCTTTATCTCAATTCATGCATCTTGTGGCTTTTACTCTTCCAATTCTCTCTCCAGTTCCCCACATGGGAGAGGGAGACAGTGGCAGCATGAGATGAGCCCATGACACTCACCAATTGATAAAAGGCAGCCAGGTGATGTAATCCTTTTGGAATTCAGTACAGCTTTTGATTATATCTCTTGCAGTATCCTTCTAGACAAGATGTGCAGCACAAACCTGGATAAACACATCATGGGATGGGTGAGCAATGGGTCAAGGGTCAGGCACAAAGGTTTAAAGTGAATGGAGTGCCATCAGACTGCTGACCTGCCACTAGTGGGGTTCCACAGGGCCCCATTCTTGGTCCTGTGCTCTTCATCACTGTCATAAATGACTTGGATGCATAAGTGGAAGGGCTGCCAAATAAGTTTGTAACAGGGATAAGCCGGTTATCTCCGTCTAAGGCAGAGAGACTGTGGAACTAGAGTGCTAAGCAATCACTGCCCATATGAAGGTCCACCAGGGAAAGTGTCAGATTCTGCCCCTGGGATGGGGCAGCCCTGGGTGTACAGACAGACTGGGGAATGAGATGCTGGAAAGCAGCACCATGGAAAGGGACCTGGGGGTCCTGGTCAGGGGCAAGGTGAACATGAGCCAGCAGTGCCCTGGCAGCCAGGAGGGCCAAGCGTGTCCTGGAGAGTATCAGGGACAGCATCACAGCCAGGCAAGGGAGGGGATTGTCCCACTGCTCTGAGCTGGGGCAGCCTCACTTCCAGTGCTGGGGGTGGGTTTGGGTGCCACAATATAAGAAAGATATAAAGCTATTAAAGAGCACGCACAGAAGGGAAGCAACAATGATGGAGGTCCTTGAGGGGTAGCTGTATGAGTGGGTGAGGTCGTTTTGTCTGTTCAGCCTAGGGAGCAGGAGACTGAGGGGAAACCTCATCACAGTCTGGAATTTCCTTGAGAGGAGAAGAGGAGGGGCAGACACTGATCTCTTTTCTCTGGTGACCAGTGACAGGAGCAGAGGAAATGTCCTGAAGTTGTATCGGGGAAGGTTTAGGTTGGGTATGAGGAAAAGGTTCTTCACCCAGAGGGTGGCTGGGCACTGGAACAGGCTCTCCAGGGAAGTGGTCACAGCACCAGCCTGACAGAGTTTAAGAAGTGTTTGGACAAAACTCTCAGGTACATGGTGTGATTGTGATTGTGGTTGTCCTGTGAAGGGACAGAAATGGACTTTGATGATCCTAGCAGGTCCCTTCCAACTCAGAATGTTTTCTGATTTTGTGATTCTGTGATTTCACGCATCATAGCTTTCAAATGCTTAGCTGATCATGGTGTCATTTGCAAGACTCACCTAGAGGAATTCATAATTAATATGCGTATTTCTACACACCCATATTCAGGCACATGTAGATGTAAATAGGGTGATCTTTGACAAATTTGCTGTGCAAAGCAGTGGAAACAGTTGACTGGGGCAGTTTATAAGGTAGCTTACCATCAGTGAACAGCAATGATATAATTTTATTACAGCATGAGCACTGTAGGATGGAAAGATGTACAGAAAACAGCTGACTCACAAAGGCCTAGTTGCGTAGTTTCTGCTCAGACAAAATTTCCACTAATGCTTCCAAAACCAGAGGGAGGCACTGATCTATTACTACTTACCACTAGCACAGCTTTCAGGAACAGGACTGAGCCATTAGACAGCACTTTTCATCCCATGAAATTCCATGCTGTTTTCCAAACTACATTCATTTACAGGTAGATAGATAAAACTTTATCCATTACAAACCTGGTGGCCTACAGGGTAAAATGCTGCAGAAATCCTGCACACCAGTTTAGAAGGGCACCACTTATCCTGGATCAACCTGTCACTGTTTGTGCTGAGGGCTGTGGAGTTTATTAACTCATTTCTACAAAAAATATTAGAGCAGACCTCTAGGGAGCATAGACATCTATTTTTATCCTAAGCCCAGACGTGGCATCACCACAAGATGTTGTTCACCCACTTCTGCTCCACATCAGCTGTGGGAGGTTGGGTATTTCTAGAGGTTTTGTCACCCTGGTAGGACAGATATGGTGTTTGTGAGGTCTGACATGATATCAACCCAAGGCGACTTTGCAGTGAAAACACTTGTAAAAGAGTTCCTATGCAGGCAGCCTGTGTGCACTCAGGGCAAGATCATGATAAACTCTTGCAATTAAAATTTTACACAGGAAAGAGTTTTAGTGAAATCAAGAACAAAACCAGGACATTAAGGAGCTTTTTAATATGGGCAAGAATATCACCACTGGTGATATTTAACATATTTTGTGTTAGATACAGAGAATTTAGTGAATGACAAACAGCACAAAAATCCTGGGATCATATTCACTGTAAGCTGCAAATATTAAATGAAGTCTTTACAAGCAGCAGTGTCTTTCCTGGCTAAGTTTGCTTATGGAACATCTGATGGACTCCTATGAATACGACTCCAGTTCTGAGCTGAGGCCATATATATTTCTGGGTTACTGAAAAACTTAAACATGATTCCATAACAAAAAAGCTGAGATGCTCTTCACCATGGCAGCCTTATCTGTTCAACCTGAAATGAGAGAAATCACAAAGCATTACATGTTAAATGCTGCTACTGACAAATACAGGTCTACATTATTTAGATATAGAAATGAATTTTTTGAATTTTCTCATTATCTCTGGGGAGATTTATGGTGTGACAAGGGTGATTAAAAATAAATTAAAAATAAATAGCATTCAAAACCATGAAAATAAAGACTTGATGGCCATTAACTACTAATGAAAAAAGTTCTGTAGGGGTGTGATATAGCCAACAACTTGTACTTTCACATACTGATAATGAATCCCAGCATAGCCATTCAAATCAAAGTCAGTATGCTTTCTTTTGTCCCTATGGAAATTTAAATCAATAATACTGGCACTATCCATACTATACCTATATGTATATCTATGAATATATATTTTTGAGTTACAAAATACCATTGCATTGCGTCACTCTCATTCAGTTTTTTAACACAGATATGTTCATCTCTGCTTTTCCAATCAATTTATTCTGTTGCTATTTTTCATCATTTTAAATCCCTACGTTAAGTCAATAATGCTGATTACTTACATAACGCTGTGATTACACATAAGCACTGTGTATGCCATTCTAATACTGGTTATTTGCAATTTGACATCCTCATCTATATGTATTATTCCACTTGGAAAATTGAATGAAACCCTTGATTCAGAATCTGAAACACTTAGAAGTAATGATCCTGTTTACTGATTTACTGAAGCTGTAGGTTTAAAGCAATATTTAATAGATAAAACAAAAAAGCACCGTTAGGCAAAAAAGGAAGCGCACAAGTTGGTTTAGGAAGTATTCATACTATATGAATAATGGGAATTTGTTGTGATTTTTGTTATTTTAGATCTGTCAGGCAGTTACCTAGCATTAACCATATTAGTGCTTCAGTTTTCTTACAATTCAGAATATGAATCTAATAAACTCAATGTAAGAGAAAATGTAGCACTCAACAACTAAATTATTTTGTCAGAATTCCATTTCAGTATTATTTGCTTATTAGTGTGCAGCTGACAATGGCTACATTTCATTTAGAACTATTAAAATAAATTGGGAATGGAACTGAAAGTGCTTGAGTCCTATGTGAACCATAAGCCCAAAGAAATGCTAGAAGTTACAACCCTTCACTGGTAGTGATGCCTTTCATAACAGCAGTAGCATAGTGATTGAGTACTGTGAACATCTGAAAGTGAGTTTGACGTGATGCCTGTGCCCAAACAGGGATCTGCTGAGAACCTTAGAGAGGGAGAACTTTAGAGAGAGGGATCAACTCACAGTGACTGTAAGCACAGGAAGACAGAACCACCTGGAGGCACTAATTTCGACCATGTATAAAAGGTTTAGTTCTAATTTCAGAGGTAGCACAGAATAGGCATTACATGGAATTTTGGGTGACACTGTGAAGAGAAGACAGGCTGTCAACAACACAAACTGTATTTTGCATCAAAACAAATATGGATTTTGGTGGGCAGATGATTTGGGTTTTTTTTGTTTCTTTCCCACTTCTACTAGAATTGAATTTGAAGCCTTGGTAAATGTGGTGCCTTTAAGTGATGCATCTCTATTCAGATGCTATTATTTCAAATTCAAATTTATAAGGATAAATTAGGGAAAATTCATTTGCACATACCCACAAGATTTCAAAGAGTTTCTCAGCCGTTACTACACTGCAGATACTCAGTTTACTTCCTGATCTAAGCCTTTCTCTTGAGATTTTGAACATACTGTTTATCTCAGAAACATCATGAATTTAGGACTCATTCTTATTAGCATAGAATTAGAATAAATCTGAGGAAAACAATTGCGAGAATTAGAAATATATTACATACTAACTTCATACCGTTCAATACGCAGATGCTGAAAGCTTGTTTGATGCCATATTTTCATTCAGAATTATTTTAAGGATTACCTAAGAGCTCTACTGTGGATTATAGAAAAAGAGTAATTTCAGTTTAATTTAGCCCTATGAACATCTGAAAGTGTTTCAGACAGGTGAAATATGCCAAGGGATGTCTTAAGCTACCACTCCAGGGACTATGAATAAAAAAAAGTCAGTTGCCAAGTGGAGTTGGCATTTTACTAAGTCTGGATATAATTGTACTAGAAATCTTGAGGATACTTTGAAGCAGTCTTAAGAGAAGATATTGCCTATTGGAATTCCTTCTTAGTGCAAATTTTGCTGCAATTTATTTTAGTTCAGATATTCTTGTGACATAAGATTATACTCTTGCTCTGGATATGTATATTCATATCACCAGCTGAAATTGTTGAAAGCTAAGTATCTTTGCTTCTATGCCAGCTGACTTCATGTCTTGCAATTGGAAAATAGTAATGAAAGCCAGACCAAGTTTTTTTTGATACACAGGCATTAAGCTGTCGGTCCATTAGAGCTGTCTGCCCATCTACTGCCCATGTGTTTTTGCTGTTTCTGTTTGACTTCAGCAGCACTGTTCTGTGGTTTCTCTCACATTTTCTCTACCCAGATCCTAGCCCATGCAAAACAGTCAGCCCTAGGACCTACATTAATGTTTCACAGTACTCCAGGAACAATTTATGGACACCGAGGAATAGAGATAGGTGATGCCAGAGCATGCAGGTTGTCTCTTCTCTCACAGTTGCCTTCCACAAAATAAGGATAAAACATGGAACTTTTATTACTTTCGAGAAAAAAAAAAACCCCATTGGTGTCTACTATCACCCTCTTTTTTTCCCCAACAGTCTTTCTATTTCTGATATCTTTGTTTGTTAAGTAGTCAATAGGTAACACTACTCTTTATGAAGCTATAGTCCCTTTTGTCAAGCATCCCTTGCTAATGTTGAAGACTCTGTCACTTAGTTATTTTCATACTTGAGGATACTGATTTTCCTGCTATCACTAACTTCTTTATTCCAAGACACATTGTCTGAATCAGTTCTAATGATCCTCTCTTACTGACTGTTGACCTTCCACTGCTTATCAGTGGCATAAAGCCAGATGCCATCAAGTGACAATATTTAGTCAGATGCTTAGCAGAGACTGTCCAGGTTTACTGTTTGCAAATGAAGTATTTGTTAAGTTACAGTATGCAACTATACACTCCACTTACTCCACATGCCTTAGAGAGTTTGACACATCATTGACACACAGAATTATGAAGTCAAACCTTAAGATAGAAGAAGCCTATAAGATTAAGTAATTTTATTATTTTCCAAACAATTAGTAGCACTACACCACTAAGTGGAGATCAATCATAATTGAGGAACTGAGAGAGGGCAATAAACAAATTACTACTGTTTTCTCTGAAACCTCTTGGTCTACAGACTCACTGTAATTTAATCCAAAAGCTCAGTAGATTGCAAAATTTCCATTTCAGTTGTCACTGCCCCCTTGAAAACGATTTACTTTAAAATAAGGGTACAAGAAAGGAAATCTGCCTGGTTGTTTCAGATGAAATGGGACATTTGCCACCGATTCACAATCATCACAGCTATACTGTCTATGTCTTGATGATGGTCAATGGTTTAGAGGTTTTATTTGGCAAACACTAACATTTAACTTTATCACTAAACTGTGTGGCACCTGGGGTCCTCTCTGTGTTTTAGTAACTATAGTGAAATCCACTGCAAGAAAGAATGAAAAGTGACCAATGGACTTAGCCATTCAACTGAAAGGTGAACTAAATGGCTTGTTACAGTACTAGAAAGATTATTTCTTTTCCTTAATCAAACCTGAAGCTTTAAGAATCTCCATAATGAACACTCCAGTATACCTTGGAAATAATCAGCACTGCCTCAGTGTGCGGCCACAGCCCATATTCCTGCCACGTTAGATGATATTAACAGAGTTGAAAGGATCTAGAATCCATCTGGCACAGAGAACTGAAGCCTCTGAAAAAAAATTACAAATGTTTTTCTTTTCCTTACTTCCTTTTTTTTCCTCCTTTTTTATAGTTAATTTTATTTTTGTTTCATTTTTGTCTTGCTGTTTTGTTTTGTTTTGTTTCCCTCACCTATGTTTGGTAGTAAGGAAGAAAAATACAATTTTTGCAGGAGGACAATTGCCCATGTGCTAATATACTAAAGTATATAGATATTTGCATACTGCAATGAAGTATAACCATGCACAAAAATAGTTATTTAAATGAAAGAGACTTTATTCTTTGTCTATCCACTATCCTAGTGCAGCAGCTACAAAGCAGAGGAAATAATGTTTCGGTTCTCTTCTATATCCCCTCACTCAGTGAGTGAAAAATGTTAAAGAGACTCTGTTTTGCTTTCAGTTCTTTTTATTTCATTTGTATATGTAGGCAGCAGATAGAGCTCCAAATCATGCCAATCCCAGTGTGCTAGGCACAGAAGTATAAAGAAGAAGCACACAATTGCTGGTTAGAAGAGCTTACGGAAAAAAAAATTTAAAGGACGATATCATAAGTCACAAACCTTTTACACTCCCAGAAGATACTGAGAAGCACTATAAACACTGCAGCATTTAAAAGACTGTATGTATATTACAGTGTTTCAGTTCAAGTTTCCTGAATGTCTCCAGCAAACATAATGCCAAACCCTCCATCCCCTTAGAAAACCCCAGCTTTCTTTCAATAAAGAGTGGAAATCTTATCTTCTGGGTTATCTTCATTGTGGGTTTCCTCTGTGTATAGCCTTAAAGAAAGCACTAAAAATAAAATAGAATTCCAAATAATAGAAAAGTTTAGTCTCCACAAACACTGCCATAAATTCCCAGGAAGAACTAGAATAGGGGAAAATAAAATATGACACATCAGATGATATAAAAGAAAAAAACCCCACAAATGCATTTACATAGTTGGTTTCTTTCTGGAATCTGCCAAAACTTCTTAATTGTCAGAATTTATAGAGATCCAGAGTGACATAGGTACAGAATGGGCTGCTACAGTAGAGAACTATAATAATATGTTATCAGCATTTATTTTTTCTGCTTTGTCTATAACTCATAAAAATTACCTTGTCCTAGAAGCCATATGGCTGTTTGGATCATCATTAACTGACCCTTAAAATTCTATATTTTAGCAAGAGTCATACAGCACAGTCTGCGAAATCACAGAAGCCAATGATGGAAAGTTATCATACATTGCCGTAACCAGAACCAGGGAAAAACCCAACCAGTTTGCAGAAGAAAATATATGATTTTCCTGGATTTGAATTTTACCATCATCTATAATTTCCCTCCTCAGCTGGTAGACCACATACAGTAATAGATAAGCAAGAGTAAGAAAGAAAAGATGCATTTGAAAATCTTTGTTCCGTCCGTTTTTCTCACTGTTTGCTTAATGACAGATCCAAAAAGTAAGTGGTCAGATTGCAGAGACTTAGGGATGAAAACTCAGTGCTACCTCTACTCCACTACATGCTAAATCTAACTATTTATAGTAATAATAAAAATCTCATGGCACTGCAATCTTTGTTCAGTACAATATCAGTAGCTTACAGAGAAAGGAAAGAATCCTGAGGAAGTATTTTCACATACATTAAAAACATATATGTTATGATGATGATATGATATCCCATTAGCAGACATCATATGCCTCCTTTGGAGATGTTAATTCTTAATCTCATCAGGGAAATGCATGTGTGTACTCTGTGTGTGTGTTCATGGGTAATGTTCTATAAATTGCCTGTTTCTAGATGAGAGGTTATAAACATCTGAAAAGTTACACTACTTTTGGTATTAAACTTAACAAAAAATCTGGTTGTTCCAAAATTTAGTATATTTTCCATATCATGATGTAGCAGCAATTGATGACCAACAAGAAGCAGCATTACTTTTAAAGAGTAAAGAAATACTGGGCTTAATCTTGACCTCTACTTTAGTGAATCTCTAGCTGAAAATAATGAGATTCTTCCAATTAACAAATCTGGCACTGTTTCTGTTTGCAGTCTTGGTGGATATGTTTTGACTGAAAAAAGGTATTATTTGAGCATAATTTTTTTATTAATAAATATAAGAACTTTGTTGCTGTGTCTGGCAACAGGCAATCCCTATTAAAATTAATGTTAACTAGAAAGCACAGTTCTACCTCCAACAGCTGATTATTGTAAAATTTTTCCTCAATGAAAACTTTAATAGGTTTCCTCTGTGAGCTTAGCTTTACAGTTATACATTTCTAAATTATGCAGACAAATATATCCAATTTCTTATGGGGTCTTTTTATTTCATTGGGTAAGAAAATTAAAACTAATGGGAATTTAAAATGAATCAGGTAATGTTCAAATAAAAGTTCTTTCACAGAGGATTTATAACCATTTTTTATTAATGTCTTACAGTGGAATGACTTGATCTTCATTTCCTTACATTTCCTAAAGATTTCTTTTAACTTTTGTACATGAAAACTGGCACTTTGATCTGATTCCAAATTTTGTAGTAAATTGCTATAGTTCTTGACAATAATTTTCCACTATATGCACTCTTTACCGATGTTTTTATTGTAACCTGAGTCACTCAAGAACAGCAAAAATTTGGAACTTTAGGATCCTTCATAACAGAATTAACTCAATGTGGGTATTTAACAGCTGTGTGAGAAAAAGGACTTTTTGGTGATCTAAGCATTAAGTGTCAGGGTAAAAATTGTTTGCTTTCTATGTTACAGATGTGAATCCTAAGGTGAGGGAATAGATGTGCAAAGAATAGAAGCTCTGATGATTTTATAAAATCTTGAAGAACTACTGAATAAATTTATATATCCACACAAGTCATCCTGCAAGGTTTGTAAAACAGCAGGAATTGCTATGAGGCTGTAAAACCTCTCAGATGCCTGAGGGTTTGTCAAATCCATGTGTGATCTTGTGGAGCTTGTAAACTGTCAGTGAGGTGTTGTAGAGTTTGTAAATTTTGGCTGGACCTTAGGAAAAGCCTAGGGTTCCTGTGCCAGCTACAAAGCCTACCTGGACTTTTGAATTGTTCACAGTATTAATATTTCATCAAGAGAAATGCAACTAACCTTCTCAAATCAGCAAGGTGCTCTCTATCATAACATAGACGTTTGTAGAAGCAGGTTAGGACATGAAGAATCACCAAATGACCGAGTTACCATCTATATATCAGGCTGTTGAAGCTGAAAAAGTCTTAAGAGTTTAATAATAGCAGTTTTTATTGCAGTTTTCTAGACAAACTCAATTGTGCACATTGGCAGGAAAACCTCTAAAATTTTAAATCAATGGATACTCTAGAAATAAAATATTTCCCTCTCAAGAAGTAGAAGTGAAGATAATATGTTCTCAGTAGCAGCTTGGTAGAAAATTAGTCCAGCTATGGTTTATCAGTAACATAAACAACCTGGAAAAAAGTAGTGGTTTGCATCAGTGCATTGGTTAAAAAAGATTTTGCATTTTTTGTGACATGAGGTCCTTTAAAAATTGCTTAAAAATGTTTATATCTTCAGCTAATATGAAGCCCTTCATAAACTACTCAGTTTTTGTTTCTCTGAGTCAAAGAAAGTTCAAGTCTTTCCTTGGCCTTCATCCCTGCTAGTAGAAAATGTATGTATTTCAGCAGCAAACAAAACATGGGGACAGGGAGAAAAAGAGTCATCACACACTGTTGGTACACTATGGGGTGACTTAAAGGGAACAAGTCCTCACACAACAGTTGCCTTCTTCCATAACTGTTTCTGCCTCTGATATAATCTACTGTATCACTTTCAGAAGCACTCTGGTAACTATTAAATTCCATTTTCCACAGCGTGCTGGTTTCAACCTATCACACACAGACTCCAGGGAAAAAAAAAAAAAAAAATATCAATCAAATATTAGTTATGGTGTGATGTCCCCCATTGAAGCTATCAGCATGGGATAAATAGAAACCTACATTTTTGTTACTGAGCTATTAAATATTTGAATTTCACTGGTAGGAAGGCAAAACATGGGTGTATAGGAAATTTTTTGGCAGCATAAACAGAAATTCAGTTTAAATAAACACTGCAATCTCCTCAGATGCTAGGTCATGCTTAACATTGATTCTGCTTAAAAGCACATCATAATAAGAGTCCAGTTTTGGCTTGAATCCTTTTGTATCTCTCAGCTGCTGTACCTTAGAATATCACTTTAGGGAAAGTAGGATGTTTGAATGCTATGTGTGGAGAGCAGAGCAGTTCTTTGTAAACATCTGCCATTTCTTCTTATATGGATGAATACATAATATTTCCAAGTAAACAAATCACATTTTAGATTTAGCTCTCATTTACAAAATAAATAAGAATGCAGAAAATATTCCAGAGGCAAGCAGACTCTTTGAGCATAAAGTCAAAAGAAATTTTGAGAATTGTTTCCTTGTTGGTTTCTTTAGTGTATTTTAAACCTAATAGATGTTTATTGCAAAAAACCAATATTGTTCTGAGTCTATATGCATGTAAAGCTGGAGACTGATGGAAACCAGAAGAAAGCACATGTTAAGATTAAATTCTCAAGCAAGTAGTGACAAACTCCTTGTCCTTGAAGCTTATATAAATAACTTTCCTGTGTTTTTTTAGCCTGTTTCCCCTGCTCTCCAGCCAGCCCAGCAGCGAGGCATGTCACTCTGACAGTTTACATCCATCTCCTTTTATTGATGTCCACTTTGGTATCTGTACAGGTCATCAATATTGCTGCCTCTCTGGCAGCCGCTGGGAAAGGCAGGGCAGCCTTGCGGGACTTGGCATGTGGGGGGAGCCTCAGCTCGCTGCAGAGCTCCTGGTTCCAGCCAGATGCTGGTACCAGGCTGTCATAAATCTTTTACATGACCCAGGTGAACTCTGAGGCTCAAAGCTCACTGAAAACTGATCAGGCCTCTGTTTAGTTTAACAGGCCCTTTTCAGTGACAAGTGAAGGGTTCAACAAATGCTCAGACCAGATATATATTAGTTGAAAAACTAATGGCTTTTAAAAGAATGTTTGACAATTGTTTAGGGCTGTCTGTAGATCCATTATACTGATAAATGACCAAACTGGAGATGGCCAGCAAAAAGAAACTTTGGTCATTATTTTTTTCCCCTCCCCTACCTCCCCATGCACTCTCCACATCTTTGGGGCCTTCATAGGAGCCTTGTGCTGTGGTGGTCAGGAAGACTTAAGGCAGCAAAGGATACCTGTGCAGCTTATATTTAACCTTCCAATCAAACTGAAATTAAGCAAGCCTGCAGATACCCCCAGTGACCTGCTATTGACCGCCTGAACTTCTAAGTTAGGGTCAGTTGGGGCCCAGAGTAGGAGGTCAAAAGCTGGTCAGTGCTCTTCAGCTTCAGCATGTTGAATAGAGAGACTTTATTGCCATGATTTATGCAATTTGCACAGACAGGTTAAGGAGATCTTAAAACATGCCACAGTGCTCACTTACACTGGTTACACCATCCACTGGGAAAATAAATTCTGACTGTCCGTATGAAATCTCTTGTGGGTACGCCTTGAAGTATTTTACTCCCTGTATTATAAAGATTCATACCCACACTCGACCCCCGAACATGGCAAGGTTAGTGTTTACAGATTTATTTAAACACTATGCATGCACCAAATGAAGCACTTTGCAAAGCTGATTAATTACAAAGGCAGAATAACAACTTTTTTTTAATTATTATTTTTTTGTGGTGGGAAGAAGGGGGGAGGTGAGGTTAAATTTAAGATTACAGTGGCAATTGATTTTTAACCAGTCCATATACAACAATCTTTGGTATTCCCTTCAGTTTTTACATATCTTTTTTAATTTTTTTTTTTACCAGAAATATTAGTGGTTGGAAAATTATCAGATCAATCATAAGGAAGAATTAAAAAATTTAAGAGCTCTTAGTGCTTTGTAATTAGAAGACATTTTTTCCTGCTGAAGCTTGAAACAGTCGAAATTAATTTTAACTTTCACACCCAGAACAGTTTCAAGGACTGCCCTAGCTGCTACTTAAGCTCTAGGTCTTTGTAGAGCAGAAACTGCCACAGTGATGTGGATTTTCAGACAGACTCAACTCTGACCACCAGACTGGTCTTTGCTGGTGATCAAAGCAAGAAACTGAAACCTGGTCATCGAAGCTGAAAGGATAGGGTGCTTAAACCTTTTAGAACTACCTCTTTTTCATTGTAGTAGTTCATATTTCTTTGGTGTCTGTTACCCTCGATTTAATATATCTAATTTAACAACATATTAGTCCATAATAGGGTATAAGTGTATTTGACATAACAAGGGGGATGAAGAGGTAAAATTTGCCAAGTTCTACTGAAAAAAATGGCCTAAGCAGATGTGTAGCTGCTTATTTTCAGAAGTATGCTAAGAATGAAGTTTTAACATATTCTATGATCTAAGTTTTATTTACATGAAGGTAAAGAATGGCTGAGCATGAGCTGGTGTAATCTGTTACATAATTGCACCATTATTAATAAGTCTATTTGTAAACAGCTATTAAACAGAGAAGTCTTGGTGGTTAAATAATAATTTGTTCTCAGAAGAACTTATACATATTAAGTTATATACTACTCTGTCATAAGTATAATGAATATTTTTAAGGCTGCCAAATATGTATTTATCTGAATGCCTGAAACAGATACAAGAGACACTTTTCAAGTCAGTAAGACACATTGCAACTGTAGAAGTATTTTTCACTTGTAGTGAAAAATAGGAAAAGCTATGAGCCTCTTACTCTGCAAACTCAGACATTCAGGTAGAAATGCCATCCACTGATTTACACATAAAAGGTTCTGCAAACAAGTAACAGAAGTAGAATATGATCTCTCACCAATCTTCAGAGCTAGTGCTGATAGCTGTGGTCCTGTTTTAGCCTGCTGTGTGCATGCATAAATATAGACAGCCAGTATTCCCAAAGCACAGGAGAGAGGTTTTTTTTTACTATAAGGTTCCCCAGATGACTCTAAACTTTTCTCAGACTGAAGAACAAAGTTGGCCACGTATAATCTAGTTGAACAACTGGTACTTTTAAGTACATTGTCATGCCATGATTGTCATCAGCTGGGGGTTTCATGCTTTGCTCAATCTTTAACAGTGAGTGTCCAGAGACAGGGATAAAACTAGACAGAGATTAGAACCAAACTACCATAGCATAGATTCTGGTAATATGAAGGTAATGAGTGAGAGACCTAAAATCCCATTTCTTTGATTGCATTATACAGTAGAAATTTTATATAACAAAGTACAGCAAATGGTAACTCCCACTACTGCTTTCTTTATGAAAAGGAAACTTCTGATAGACTGTCTGTGCACTCCAAATTCCCACTGTATTTTCAAGGCAATTAGCCTTCTGAGGTGATCAGCTGGAAGGAGATCCCATTGTCTATATCTCATGATCTAAAGGTATACATGTTGATTTATCATTGTGGTTTTCAGGTGATGTTGTTTAGGATTTATATTCTCCAATTTGGTACTCTTACCAAAAAAACCCCAAACAAAACAAAACCCCCCCCCCCCC
>WBMY01006617.1:52813-75371 GCA_013397315.1 Donacobius atricapilla
TGGCTCCCCTTTCTCTGCGGCATCTGCCAGGCTCAGGGACCCAGCTTGGCTTGGCTCAGGCTCCTGCAGGGCCAGCATCGGCATGGCCGCCCCAGCCCGACCCCAGGGGCAGTGGGGCCTGAGCCGGGCCCCACTGCTTCCCCCCTGATGTTACCTCATGGTGGGTCTGCCGCAAGAGAGAGCATTCCCAAGATTCCTGTATTTAAGCTGTGTGTTCCAGGGGTGTACACCTGTACCTGACTGGCCAACTTGGCTGTCAATTCCAAAGCAGATCACCAATTGGGTTTTTTTACCATTCATGCCAAACCAATACATCATCTGATACAGAACATTCAGGTTTTATGGCTCTTAACTTTCAATAGGTGCTGCAGGAATAAATGTGTTTGATTTTTTTAAAACTAATATGTGTAGATGTGGAAGAAAGGATTACAGGAGACCTTGCTCCTGATAAGTCACAGTTGTACCAAATACCAAAGAGGATGAACAGGCTTGCCCTTAATGAGTTGCAGCTGTCACTAATAAAGATAAGTGTGATAGAAGGAGGGGGTTAGCTAGTCAGAGAGAGGATCTGGAAGAAGGACATACTGGGAGGACATTGAGGGAAGACCTGGAGGAAGAGGGATGATCTGAGCAAGCAGTTGCTGAAAGAAAAATCCTGACGGACTGGACAAAACAGGAGAGAGAATCCCTGCTGTGAAGTCAGTCTAGGTCTGCCATTGGAGCCTGTTGTTGGAACCTGCAGTTGTTGTCTAGCTAGGTAGAAGCCTACATTCAGAGTCTGCAAACTGATGCATGTAGTCCTAGTTTAGCAGGAAATACCCAGCAGTCAGAGGCTGCAAGGAAAACCTGCAGTAGGAGCTTGCTGCAGCCAGAGTCAGTGAATAGTTGGAGTCAGGATAACTAAATTTTAAAGAGGAATGAACCAGGGCCCTTTTCATGCTGTGTCTTAGCCCATTCCTACCCTCTAATGAGGGGGCTGCTACAACATAATGTACACAATTGAAACTAAAGTAATTAAGACACTTCTATGCACCTTAAGGAGTTTGTTGTTTTATGCAGCTCTTTAAAATTACAATGTCAAGATTTCACTCATTAGTTTGATCCAAAACTGTGATGTGTGCATTCATATAAGTATGGTTGTTGAAACAGTTAGTACAATAGAGCAGGTACAACATATCGGTGAAAACAATAGCTGCAGAACTGGTATTTTTATTTGTGATTTGGAAAAACACAGAGTGGAAGCATGGCTTCACTTCCCTCTCTTGTAGCTGAATCTTGGACTAGATGTAGTCATGTGTGATGTCTTTATGCTGCTTAGAAAATAACCTCTCAATCTCTTACACAAGCCTTTTAAAGCTGTCTGTAGGAGCTCATTCAAATGCAATTTCTGCAAAGGTACCCAACAAAGCAGGACTAGAGATGATATGGGAACAGCAGCTTTACCTACTGGATGCAGAGGTCCAGGAACAGACTCAGGGTCATATATTAGATGGTCAGATGTACACCAATTCTTTGTCTTCTGTTTTTACCTGTATATATAATAAATTTTGAGTCTTAACTTCTCAATAGTTAATATACCTTCAACAGCAACATCTACTGCCTATTCAGCACAGGGAAAACTAGAACTCATGAACACTAGAAACCATGTCTTCTTCTGACCCATGGTCACTGAACTTGTCAGAGGAAGCTCATGTGAAGACTGAAAAGTCTTCAAGCAGAAGAGTACCTGCTTTGGGTTGGTGCAGAAAATGTATCTTGAAATAACCAATGTAAAGTGTGTAATAGATACAAATAATGTGTAAATACCTTCTCTAGGCTGGGGCATATATATTAATTCTATTAAAGCAAGGTTAAAACAGGAATGGGGTTTTGGTGCCAAGAACTATTGCTATTGTTAACTGAGGTGTCTGTAGAAATAGGTACTTGTAGAGTTGGGTTTTGTGTGTTTAGAAATGAAGAAAACTGTGGTAACTGCAGACAGGGTCCACTCATTTTAAAAATATAAACATCTCCTCTATAATTTACTAAAATGCAGAGGCAAAAAGACACTGTGACTATTATATTCAGTCTTTGTTAACATTTAAAAATGTGTACATAAGGAATCTGTGAAGAAAACACGCTTAATTCATTTTCCAGTAGCATACTGTCTGCAAACATGAGATGAACCTGTTTTCATGTACAGTGTTAAAACACTTTTTAATATTTGTTAACAGAAATAGCTAACATGTCTTGAATGGTTTTGTCGCCTTCATACAAGTAGCATTGGCTTATGGTTTCATGTTATTTTTGTCTCGCACGGGGTGGACATCAGTGTTCAAAGGAATCAGTGGAATCCCTACATCAGTGGACAAAGGAATTGCTACAGATTGCATTTATCTGGATTCCTGTAAAGTCTTTGACACAGGCCCCCACAACATTGTTCTGTCTAAACTGAAGAGAGATGGATTTGGTGGGTGGACTATTAGACAAGACATCTCTTGGATAGTCACATCCAGGAGGTAGTGATTAACAGCTCAGAATCCTGATCAGTCGTGACCCTCAGGACTCCATACTGGGACCAGTGCTATTTAACATCTTCATTAATGACATTGACAGAGGGATTGAGTGCACTCTCATCAAATTTACAGGTGACGCCATGCTGAGGGATGCACTTGACACTCCTGAAAGATGGAATGCCGTCCAGAGGGACCTGAACAAGCTTGAGAAGTGACCCATGGGAATATAATGAAGATTAATAAGATCAAGTGCAAGGTGCTGCACCTGGGTTGGGGCAACTCCAATATCAACACAGGCTGGGGAATGAAGAGATGGAGAGCAACCCTGCCCGGAAGGACTTCAGGATACCAGTGGGTGAAGGCTGGACATCAGCTGGCCATATGCCTTTGCAGCCCAGAAAGCCAAATGTGTCCTGGGCTGAAGCTAGAGTAGCGTGACCTGTAGGTTAAGAGAGGGACTCTTAACACATTACTCCAAGTGAAGTCTGATGAGAGTAGATTACAGTACCCAGCTCTGGCGTTCCTAGCATAGGAAGGACATCAACAACTCTCCAATAGGGAGTGAGTCCAGAGCAGGCCGCCAAGGCGATTAGAGGGATGGAGCATCTCTCCTAAGAGTAAAGTCTAAGAGAATAAGACTTGTTCATCCTGGGAGCAAGGCTTCAGAGTAACCTATTGCAGCCTTCCAGTACCTAAAGGAAGTCTGTAAAACAGATGTAGAGAGACTATTTACAAGGGTATCGTAGTGACAGGACAAGAGGCTTCAAGATGAAAAAGATTAGGTTTAGATGAAATATTAGGACAATTTTTTTTACAATGGGAGTGGTGTGGCACTGGAACAGGTTGCCCCAGGGGGGTGGTAGCTACCCCAGCCCTGGAAGAATTCAGGTCTGGTTAAACGGGCTCTGAGCAGCCTGATCCAGTGAAAGGTGTCTCTGTCCATGGCAGAGAGGGTGGAATTAGATGATATTTAAGGACCCTTATCAAAAGCCCCTCTCCAGCTCCCTCACAGCCCCTTTTAAATAATGAAAGCTGCTTTAAGGGCTTTCAGTCTGTCTTCAGAACAGAAATGTTCCAACCCTCTGATCATCTTCATGGACTCCTCTGGACTCCAACGGTTTCACATTCTTCTTATGATGGCCTTCCCAGAGCTACACATAGTACCTGAGATGGGGATTTACAAAATCAGATCAGAGGGAGAATTACCTTCCTCACCTTCTCACCATGTTGATTTTGATACAGACTAGGACATACCTTGTTCTGAGCAGCAACATCACATTGCTGGGTCGTGTTAAGGTCGTCATCCAGCCATTCTCCCAAGACCTTCTCCTCAGAATAGATCTTAATCCACTCTACATCCAATTTGTATTGTGCTTAGGATTTCCTTGACCCATAGGTAGGGCCTTAGGCTTGGCCTTGTTGAACTTCATAAGGTTCACATAGGCCCAACTCACAAGACTGTCAAGTAGGCTTGGCCTTGTTGAACTTCATAAGGTTCACACAGACCCACCTCACAAGACTGTCAAGTTTTTGTAGCGAGACCATACAACTGTTCTTTTTATTTTGAGTGATCTATCCATCTGTGTTGGGTCTGACCAAGACGGAGTTCACAGCCCTCACAGTGCTTTGTATTAGTAGCTGGAAGAGTGTTGATAACAGACCAGAGTTTTGGCTACTGCTGAGTAGTGCTGTCCCTTTAAAACTCCTTCCCCCCTCAAAGGGGATGGGAGCATGCAAGATGCTGGGAGGGAACATAACCGGGCCAGCTGACCCAAATTAGCTACAGGGGCTAATACCTCTTCCATACCGTATGACATCATCTCAGATATATAAGCTAGGGGAGAGAGGAGGCAGAGAGGGCACTCATGTCTTTTCAATATTTACCTTATGGAGAAACTGTTATGTGTGCTGAAGCCTGGCTTCCCAGGAAGTGTCTGAACATTACTGCTGATGAGAAGTAAAGACTGACTTTTTTTTCTCTTTAGCCCATGCACACTGAGATCTCTTATTTCTTTCTTTTACTGTAAAAATCCTGCCTTATCTCACCCTGCTGGTTGTTCTCCATTTTATTCTCTCCCCTATCCCAATGGGAAAGGGCAACTTAGTGGGCAGCTGGCACCCAGCCAGGGTCAACTTGCTACATCATCAAATCTATTCCTCACCATTTTAGAGACAAAGATGTAATGCAGGGACAGTGTTGAGTGCTTTGCACAAGTCCAGGCAGAGGATATCAGTACTCTTCTGAGAAAGCAGTGTGGATATGGCTGGGCTGCTTTTCGGCATCATGAAATTTGCAATGACTAGTTTAGCTTGGTTATCTGTTTCAGTAATGCTGTACTAGTTAACAGTTTCCAGACAGGTTTCCATGGTTTCCCACCCTGTTCTGCTCCACTACTGAATACATTCACATTTATTGGAAAGGAAGTGTGAGCTGGAATGTGTGCTACTTCCAGCCCTGGGGCTGTTATTTTGCATACATAAGTCTCTCCAGTCCAGCACATTAACACAGGATACTTAAGAGAGTCTTTCCTTTCTGAAGTCAAATTAATGGATTTTTTTTAAATTAGTAGT
The DNA here is from genome assembly GCA_013397315.1 of Donacobius atricapilla. NCBI lineage: Eukaryota > Metazoa > Chordata > Aves > Passeriformes > Mimidae > Donacobius > Donacobius atricapilla. The sequence continues at coordinate 57,880 of WBMY01006617.1, forward strand.
AGGGTTGATTCCAAAATAATTGCATTATGGATTTCTTTACATGACATACAATGGAAATGAGAAGGGAAACTTCAGTCTCTTGAAAGCTAACACTTCTAGGTGCATACTTCAGAGAAAATACGCTGCAAATGCATCTAACCTACCCTATTATCAGAGCTCCAGATGTATCTGGATAATGTTCTCAGACACGTGGTGTGATTCTTGGGGTGTCCTACACTGGGTCAGCAGTTGGACTTAATGATCCCAATGGATCCCTTTCAAATCATACATTCTATGATTACAAGTAATGCACTCCAGCTCTCTCCTTTCTTGAGGAACAGTCGTGTCCTGAGATGGCACACAAAATTAAATATTCAAAAGATACTTGTGTTTGTCATGCTCTTAATTACAAGCCTTGGAGAGAAGGGGTATATATCATCCACAGAACTTTGAGGGTAACTTTGTTGGTTTAATAATCCTATTATAGTATCAGAACATAAAAATAATTTGAATGATTTGGTAATTTGGTAATGTTCTGATTAATGCTTTACCACGAGCAGAAGAGACAGATTAACTGTACTGTAAATTGTAATAAACTAATTCCTCACTGCTGCTTTAGAAACTAAATCACATGCAGTTTCAATTATTTCACGTTTGGCAGTCTTTTTTCCAATGGAACAACAAGCATTAACACAGTAATCTGAAATAAGCTTATAAAAACACGTTTGACAGAAGTTGTTTCTATTAAGAAATATTTGACTTTACAATGGCATTTTTATTTTAACCATACTGATTTCTGCAACTATAAGATCTTGATCTGAATGCCTTAAAAATACTTTCAAAGTTTTCATGCTCTATTAATAATATTAAATAATTGTTAGTCCAATAAAGTGGTGTTTTTTTGATGTAAATACATGAAAAATAAAGGCCAGAATGGATTAATGAGCACTGATAGAATAAGCTCATCTCAATTAAGCAGTGCTTTAAATTGGAGACACCTAGTAGAAGAATGATGCTATAATTGATGTTGCTTCCAATAATGTCTTGGCTTCATACACAGCTCTTCACTTGGAGATTCCCAAAAACTTTAAAGAATCTGTAGATATTATATTTTGCAGGTCATGAATGGCAAGATAAAAGCTGAGAAACAAATTGATCAAAGAAAAAAAGAAATCTGTGTAAGAGTTGGAATTAAAAGTTCCTGTCCTTCTGTCTGACCTAAAAAACCCAGAATTCTTAAATAAATTGAAGTAGTATGCTTTTTTCTGAATTTCTGGCATGTATATTTTAATTCATCACAGTCTGCTGTTCCATCCATTATACTAAACATGTTAAACATGCAACATTGTCCTGCGCATGCTAACTTATGAATGGAGTGTCTGGATAACTTGCTGAACTCTTTTACATTGCTTGGATGAAAAGCTATGCGAGATCAATAGATACGCTGCAGGTTTTACAGTGGAAGATGTGTGTCTCACATACCCTCTTGCCCGTGAAAGCTGAAAGTGGGTAGTTGTCCTTGCAACGAAACTTCCTCCTACATTGGGACCATAGCTTGTTGGAAAGGGTAGCCATTTATCACAGCCCTAAATGAAAGCATTCCTTGGACACAAATGTCTTTTTCTTCCTTTGTCTGATTACTGAGGGGAAAAGTGAGAAGGAAATGTCAAAACAGTGAAACAGTGGTGTCTAGAGAGCAGTCACTTTGGAGCTCAACCAGCTTTTGTGAAGGCCTGGATGATTTGTCAAATGGTTGTGGCATAAGTCAAGCCCTAAGGTTGAAAGGTCTTGACCTAAGGAGTGTTGAAATCAGGCAGTATAAGCAAGAGGGCTGCTAGAAGTTTCAGCTGTAGTGGAGATGAACAATGATGGGTGCTGGACACAACAAAACCTAATCTGCATAATTCAGGTAAGGAATTTTATTGAATCTGACAAGTATGTGACAGGCTGAGAAAGAGAAAAGAACATGCTCTTGCTGGGAACCTTCAAAGCTCTTGTTAAGGTATGTGGAAATAAATGACAGCTAATCTCTTCAGTAAAAAAACTGTAAACAATACCATTTTACACAGGGCTCACCCATGACCTTTTCATAGATCAGACTATCCACTTTCAGGCCAGGCCACAGAACTTATCACAAACAATGCAGTGAATTCATATTGTGCTAGAAGAGCTTTACTTCTCCCAGCTGCTTCACATAGAGTTGCTACTTGCTTTGGCAGGTATGGTTCAGCAGAAAGACTATCACTTAAATCTGGTGCATAACCCCTCCTGGCAAATGGAAAAAAGATATGGAGATTTTTCAACAGAAGTTGTTTGTTTTGTTTTTGTTTGATTTTGTTTTGTTTTAGATTTTTTTTACAGTTTTGACTTGTATAGGTCCTGCTGCAACTACAAATCTCAAGCTAAAATGTCATAAGGTGGCAAGACAACTTTTCTGTATTGAGACCTGCTGATGTTATTAAAGTCACCAAGACTACTAAAATCCTTCTTTAAGCTTGACATATCAAACCTCCCAATTTTTTAAAAAATAATATTTTAACTATTTGCCTTTCTTTTAAGTCTTCACAAGGTAAAATATATAATTTGTGCTTCAAAATACATACAAAATCCTGACTGCTAGCTTTAGCGAATAGAGTCCTTGTATTCATCTTTATTTCAAAAGCACTCAGACAAATACAACCTGTAAGCAATGGCTGAAAATCAATCTAGCCTTTGTGTAATGTTTAACCTCATCTAATAGAAGAAAAAATTGACCTTGCATGCAAGCGTGAGCTTTCTTTTTGTGAATATCTGTATTCTTGAGAGATCTTGATACTGAACTCTCTACAAAAGGTAGAGCTTGATATCTATATAATGAAGTCTCCTGCCAGATGCAGACTCCTAAGCCTGACAAAAACCCAATTTGTTATACAGGCTGCTGAATGATTGGAAGGAAAGCTCAAAATCTAGACAAACATGGTGCAAATGTGAATTTCAAGAGCAGAAATTCAACTCTAAAACTCTTCAAATAAATAGAAAAACAAAGATTAGACTGACTTTGTTGAGCATGAGACAAAAAATCCCCAAGCACTTCACTGGATTACTGGCACAGTGATTTCTGCTGTGTATAGCACGCGTGTATGTTTTTTACGAATGTGTGGATCTTTCAATCTAATGGGAAGCAGTTAAGAGTCCTTGCTGGATCAGCCACGGACCTTGGTTTACAAGCAGCCAATGCATAATTCACAAGGCTTAATGAAGATTCCAATTCATGACAGCCAACTGGCTCCATAGGTCACACCTCCCGGTCTCAGATAAATAAAGAATGAGATACCGGAAAGAGTACCAGCTGAACCTTACTGAGTGCCAAAACTATGCATATTAATGAAGCACAATAAAAGATATACTTGACTCTCAGGAAGTGTTTCTACTGTTTTCCAGCTTTAGAGACAGAGAGGAAAGGCTTTATGGTGCACCTTTCCATATACGACACCAAGCATCCTGTGATGCATCCTCTCAAGGCAAAGGGGCAATCAGACTGTGGCAATGGCATTTCATATCTAGCCTCATCATGTTGATGAAATTCTCTGTCATTCCCACCCCAACAGTGAAATCCATGCTGGAAATATCCCCACCTTCCTCTCCCATGTTCCTCTGTAAGTCCTCATTTGGTAACTAGGAAGTGTTTCAGCAGTGCTGTTCTTTTATGTGCTCTGTTTAGCCCTTGGAACAGGATGAATGGTAGCTTAGATGAATGCATTTGTGCCATTTTACTTGGCCCCAGACGATGTTTCCTCACTACCATGACATCTGAACAGAAGGAGAAAACATCTCCCTTTTGTGGCAAGCTAATTTAATTTGTACCTTCCACCTAGGGGTAAATATGTTTGTCTGTCTTTTTAAGCTGTCTTTGCCCACTTTCTTTTCTCACGGGAAACCCTGCTGAGTCAAAAGCAGGATTTTGCTTAGTGCTTTAACTTTATTTCAAAGTAATTTAATTTTAAGCATGCTTACACTCACCCTAAAGTGAAGATGGTAGGAGCTTCACTGGGACGGCCTTAATGACTTTTACAGGTTTCTGGTGTCTGAGACATCAAGGGCTCGTTGTTATGGAGGTGTTTGCTTTTAAAATAAATGCTTTACAACAAGATGTCTCTTTTGCAGTTTCCTCAAAGATGTGTTCCTTTATTTTCAGAAATCCCACAGTTTTGCACATTGACCTACCACCTTTAAAAACCAGCATGATGAACATTGACCTTTGCTTTTTGTTGATCTGCTGTTATATGTGATTTGACTTCTTTCTGTCTGCAAATGTTGCAAAAAGGATTTAAAACAAACAATGGATGTATTTCTTTATGACAAATGGCAATGAAAAATGATTCAGATGACTCAGAATTTGCATATTTACCATTTATTCATGACTTCTTTAAATTAGGAAGCATATTACATTAAGGGTATTATTTAACCCAGTACTGAAAATTTTCTATAATTAAAAAAGCAATGTAAGGTAGACAATTTGAAAAGAAAACTGAAATGATAAAGCATAATTTAAAACCCACTTTGCTTCTAGTAACATCACAGCTTCTTTTATTTAAACTTTGTTATTTCATACTAATTTGGCAATGACACATGCAAGAACTTATGAATCAAGCCCATTCTTGAAATTTCTTTCCTTAAAAAATATCCTTTACAGTTATTACCAGGTAAATATTATTTATTCTGTCAGATAAGAAAGAGAAAATATATAACACTTAACTGAAAAAATATATTTTTAATATATGCGTTAAAAAATATCACAATGCTGACTTTTTCCGCAGTTGCTATTTGCAAATATATAATATTGTATCAATGTCTTTTCCCCAATAATTTGGCACTTCGTGTTCTGATCAGAAATGTGCATTTCTGTCACATTCAAAACCCAAAGTGTTCAACACTTAAACCTATAAAGTACCTTTCCATAATCTGCAGTCATAAATAGCATAGAAAATGTGACTTTTTCTGCAGTTACCGGTTACTTGTCCTTTGCATAACATGTTATCAGTGCATTTCTGCAATTACTTGCACTCTGTATTCTGGTCACAATTATGCACTTATCATCAGGAAATCACCAGGAAACAGGTTTGGAATCAGTCACAACATTCAGAAAGATCATCATGACAGTATTGCAATTTTGTTAATAAAACATTCCTCTGTTCTGTTCATATTGACTTGATAGTTTTTTCTTTTTAAACAAGCTGTATGTTTTAGGAAAAGGAAGTAGCCCCCTTTTTCAAATGTATGGTTTGGAGTTTAAATATGCAATGTCATGGCAAACAAATAGCAACCAATGTGTGCTCCAGATTAAAAGGAGAAAGTGCAACTCTATTGCCTGTCCTAGTCTACTCTAAAATACTCAAGATATAAAATGGACAAAATGGCTTCTTCTGCCTGTGTAGAGAATTGTCCAGCCAGAACCCGGCACCCCCATGAGCACTTTAAGATTTTACATCATCTTTGGGGACAAAGGGAGTAATTTCTGGTGCGGGATTTTAGAATGGATTGGTATGGAGCCTTAAGATCATCTGCTTCCAACCCCTCTGCTACAGGCAGTGACATCCTTGGGCTGATGTGGATCAGGATGCAAAGCTGAAGGGCAGCTAGTGAACAGGTACCTGTGACCGTTCACCACAGGGTGAATCCTACCTGCATGCCTTGCTTCGCTCTGCCTCTCAGCCAGGATTTGGACCTCAAAAACTTTGCCTGGAAAAGTGTGCACCTCAGGTGTTAACAAATACATGGAAGCAGTCATAGCCCATGGTAGGGCCATCTGGCCTTTTTACCATGCCAGAAAAACCTGATCCAAGGTGCAAAGAGAGAGAAAATGTTAAGAAAAAAATGAACTCCATAGTACCTAGAATTTCACCAGCTGACCTCTGCAGTTCACAATGCTTCAAACAAGTTGCTTTGAGATCTGGAACTTTCACTTTAAACTCGAAAGTTGTCTCTCAAGTCCTTACCACTGATAAAGGTGGAAAACTTTGCTGGCAAAATCCCCCAAACTTTTGCTTTTTTTCTTTTTTGAGCAGTAGATTTGCCTCTTTGAACATTATGATGTGCTTGCAAACTGCCTGGTGTTAAGAAGATAATTATCTTCAGGGCTATAAAAAGGTATTTCCAGCCTAATTGGCGAACTGTGTAAATCAAGGCCGTCCACCTTTCCATTAGAAGCTAAGCTCTTAAGGCCTATATGGTTAACATAACAAAGGGCTTGGTTATGCAGCAACATCTGCTTACACTCAGCCTCGTTGTCAAGGAGCTGTTGGTTAAAAGCCTGGGATCTCCTTTCTCTCTATTTCATGCTGTATTACATTTCATGCAAGAATATCTAGTCTCTGAGACTTGACCACTGCTTTTATCTACTGAAGTTTAAAGACTTCGCTGCTTGTAGTAAGTAAGAGTCCAGCCATCAACTCCCTAGCAGTCTGGAGGGCATTTTGACGGACACTTGAAAAATTTGAGTTTCCAGACACTTTTCTGCAAAGTGTTAGCTTTTCTGTGCTGCTCAGAAGCTAAAGCTCCTATGTAAATACCTCTCTGGTTCACTTCAAGGTGAAATGGTGTTTGGGTCTGAATTTCTCAAATACTAGAAGTTCACAAGGAAAGACTATTAGTTACTCTTAAGTCACAAAAAAAAAAAAAAAAAACCAATACATTCTCCAGACTCTGTAATTAGATATTACTATCTAATAAAAAATGTTTCTGGGCATTGCTTGTTGACATGGGTTTTTTTCCATCTGCATCACAAATGCAGCCAAAAGAAAGAGCACCATGTTGTAGCTGATCTGTTTTTTGTGATGAGAAGACACCTGAAGAATAGAAACTGCCCTCCAAATTAGTAGGACTTCATTTTGCTACTCACTATCTGCCCATCAGTGGGGACTCATGATTAATGTATAAATTTGAATAATCAACGTTGATAAATGCTCCTGAACAATGGTGAATGTTGTTGTCCATAAACTGCAGGGTATTTTGGATTCATACCTTGTTCTGTAGCCAGAAGATAACCCCCCCAAAAATGAAATACATATTTGCAACTTACATAAGAAAGCCATGGTACAGTTTACAGACATGACTGATTTTCTTGGAAATGGTATTCTCCTGATATTATAATGGTTAATTTTACCTCTGTATCACACATTATATTTTAATAATATCATTGAAACCACAATGTAATGCATGAAAATATATGAGATTTAGCAGAGGAAATTGGTGAAAAAGGTGGCATTTATTTAGGTATATATATAAACATATATATATGGCATGAATATGTACTCCCATGGCCTAAAACTTTAAGGAAAAAAGAGAATACAGGTGCAAAAGAATCTCATGGCAGGGAGGTGGGGGCAAAGTGCAGGCAAAATAAAATAACAGCTCAATGGGCAGAAATCTGGGAAGCATCTTGGGGAAAAAAATGCCCCAAGCCAACAACCTTCTAAATGGGAGCAATGGGTGACATAATGACTTTTGACTCAAAGGCTGGTCAGTCCAGCCTCCAGATATTGCCAGTGCTTGCACTGTGCAATGCCATTTTGAAAGTAAACAAGTGATGTCTAAAATAGTTTTACTGTTTCAAATAATTCTTCCTGAGTTGAAAGCTTGTGGTTTTGATAATTAGAAACTTTCAATTTTTGCTGTAAAAGTGCTCATGCACGGTGGAAATAAATTAGCTTCTCTTCTGATATTTTAACTCAAGCAGTTTTTCTCTCCCCTGGTATTGATGTGCAGTTACTTGCAAGGAACAATTCTAGCCCTGCTGGGTCCCTTAGCATAGGCAAATGCATCACTAAACTGTCCAGCTTCCTCAGTCCCTCTTCCTGCCCCATCCATTTCCCGGATTAACTTAACTCCTGTTTGCTGCAGTTTGGTTTACTCCTCAGATATACACTGCCAGTATATTACAGAGTTCTCTAGGTATTTCCACCAATGCCCTGGATGGATTTATCAATACTCCTCTTTCCTAGCACATCTGATGTTACACTTGCATTTTCAGAGCTATGTCAGTGAGGTCTTCCCCCTACTTCCTTGGCTGCTTCCTACTCGTCTCCTCTGTACACCCACAAATGCCTTTAATTTATACGCCTAGACTTGCATTATGTGCTATTAAATTTCAACCCATTTCTACTAATTTAGTTCAGAAACCCACAAATCTCTTGCCACTAAAAAAAGGGAAACCCGTGTCTCTTTGGAAGATCATACGCCACTTCCAACTGATTTGCACTCATGTTTTATGTTGACAATCTGGTGCAGGGATTTTACCTTGCTGGTTACACGCTTAATTTCTGTCTCCATTTTCCTTATTGTGTATCTTTTATGATTTAATTTTCATCTTCCATAGAATCATAGATAAAATGCTACTTATTCAGTATTTTTTACTTGCAGTGGCAGCTTCCATAAACCTCATTTGCAGAATGGCTGGTACATGTTGTATCAGCTCTACAAGCAGGATGTATTTTGAAGCTTTAAGAATTTTAAGTGTTTAAAAACTTAATAGTGATTAAGTTTTGAATCCAGTGAAGTGGTACAGCTGTTTCCCTTCTGAGCATGTGTTGCTGATACCAGATCTTGAAAAACTACTTCCCGAATATTTTCTTGCAATACATTCTGGTGAAGGATTGATAGAATATTTTGTCACATCTTTTAAGATATACAGACATCTCTTTCTGTCTACATCAGGAATCACTCTTAGATAAATGAAAATACCTAAACTGATGCAATACCAAGATATTCAAGAGGGTTGTTTTTTTTAAACTTCTGCTTTACTTTGCATAGAGAATTTATACGTGTTTGACAGAATGAGCAGACTTAAACATTTCAGTCAGTAAAACAGAGTCAGCAAAGGGAGTCCTCTGCCTCCACATTGGACATGTATAGTTCAGTACTTGCACCCCTGAACAGAAATTTTACATCATTAATCTACTTGTGTACATGTGGATAAACACTTAGTGCGGTGCCATCTGTGGCTAGGAATAGAGTACAGGGGTTCAGGATGAAAGCAAGTAGCAAAGAATCAGATTCAGAGGAGGGATAAATTATGGCAGTACTTCTGCAGGATGAAGAGAATTATTTGAATGTGTTAATTCCTTCACTTGGACAGACTGCAGATCTGTCTTTATCAGAAATTTCCTCCAGAATAAGGTCTCTGTCCTAAGTGAGGTATGATGCTTTGTTTTCTTGAATTCAAATCCAGCGCATTATCACCCAGTAGTTTATTGCTCCTGAGGATATATCCATACAGTCAGCCTTCACTGATGGCTTCCATGGATAGCAGCTGTTCTTCCCTATTTATTTTTTCTTTTTTTGCTGTTCTTGATCACTTCTTCAACTTTTTTTAAACTAAGTCGAAAAGGAAAATAATAAAGATGGATCAGACATTATAATTGAAATTGTTCCTCACCAACAGCCAAATGTACCTCTACCTTTTACCACTGTGACCATGCTGTTCATGGTGTTGGGTAGATGGTGATAGGGAAAAGCTATCTCCTCCTTCAAGAAGAAGATACAGTCTTTCAGATATTTTGGCCCTGGGACCTTTGTATGGTATTAATGTGATTCCTGTCCAGTCAGAGCTGCCAGTTCCAGGTGCCCAAGTTAGACAGTTTGAGAATGTTGCAAACACATGCCTTTGATTGCGGCTGGAAATCGGAATGGAGATATTAATTCTGCTTTCCTTTTGTGTGAGAAGTCTCTGGAAACCTTTCATGAAAATGAAGACTAGGAAGTGGCTCAGAGCTGTGGTATTTCCCCCAGTTTAAAAGTTTCACCTCCAAATTAGAAGCCTCCAGGAATAAATTGTATGCTAGGACCTCACTGAGGTCAGCAGGGAACACACCCTTGTGACCCCTGGAGTATACCTGCTTCAGTATGTTGTGCAGTTGCACTGTGATACAAAGATTAATACTCAATGTCGGCAATATGTAGACATAGTGTAGTGCTAGTGGTGTGATCTCCCTAGATATGCATTACTCCTTCCTCTTGTTAATGGCAGTGTGTATGCCGTTATACCTTTATTTAACCTTGCTTGCTCAGAAGGAGTAGGGGTTACGGCTTATTCATGGATTCAGGCCTGAGAACCCCATGAGAGATCCCAGCAGAAGGCTGGAGTTATTGGGAGATTTACAGTGTGTATTACTATGGGGGAGCTTCCACTAACACCTTTAGACCTAGAGAGAGATTATTCATCTGCATCCTGACTTGGAGCAAAAGTTGGATGTTTGCAACTTTTTTCAGGGGGCATGAAGTGGGACGATGACACAGAAACAGGATTAAGACATTTAGGAAAACAACAATGTCTCTTTGAAATAGCACTATGTTTCATTGCCAGTAGTTTATGTTGAAAAATTTACGGAAGAAAATGCAATCCATTAATATTTCCTATGACAGATAAAAATATGGTAACTGTCACTAGTGATATCATTAGCTATATTCAAGTCCACTGGTTCATAGGGGGAGGAACGTGTCTCCAAAGCATTAGGTTTTGTTACACTGGAATAAATATAATTCACCAATAGCCCCCCAAATATTCTACCTATGGTTTTATTCCCTGAACAATAATTAAAGTGGCTTTTATTTTTTGGCTCATTTTGTTTTGTTTTAAGACTTTTTTTTGCATACTGCGTAAATAAAAGAATTTTTGAAATATATTTAAGACTATAATGTATAAATCCTCATAATAATAGATATAAATAATGTATATATAAATCCTTGCTAAAGTAAAAAAAGGGAACAACTAAATAAGAGATATTATGCCTTTTTCCCTGCATGGAAGGAAAAATAGGTACTACATACACTGTCCTAATTTAGAAAAGGTAAGTAATCAATATTGGTAAAGATTAACGAAATATTAATTTGATGCAACTTTCACAGCACTTTATTTTCTTTCCTCCCTTCCATTGTACCTGTTTCTTTTGTTCATTGTTTTTTACCTTCTTTTCTTCATCATAACTTCTTTCAGAGATAGTTTTAAAAGAAGTAATTGGCACACTTCTGGGATTTTAGCTTGTTTAGGGTCAGAATATTCATCCTGTGATCCTGTCTCCTCCACTTCCTGTGATCTGTCAGTTCCCCTTCTTTTTCCCTTCCCCTTCCCTCCTTCCTTTTCCTGCTTTTCCTTTCCTCTTTCCCTGCTCCCTTGCCTTTTCCCCTTTGCCCTTTCCCCTTTCATTTTGCCCTTTCATTTCAACAGCTAATGGCATGAAACCTAAGAACAGTGTTTGGTATTAGTTTCAGATCATCAAGCCCTGTGCTGATGCCTGCACCCAAGAGGAACTAAGTCCAACCTTATAAAAAATTCTTGCAAAACAGAGTGGAAATGACACGAAGCCTTGCCAAATTATATTTCAAAATTATTTCCTATTTACACCCTCTGTGAATGAACAGAACCTCCTTCCTCTGACACCTTCACACATTTTTGTCTCAGTTTATGTGGTATGTGAATTATTCATGGTCTACGGGGCATAACTTTTGTGCTTATTACAGTTTTGGGCAAGATATGCTTCTATCACCTGATCCACCAGCAACCGTGCCATCCCTGTCCCCATGCCCTGCCCATGTCTGGTACTTCTCTGGCAGGCAGCTGTGAATAAAAACATTGTGAACAGCAAATGATCTGTCAGGATACTGGAAACATTTGTTCTGGCTCATCTCTGGAGCCCTTGGACAAGATAACATAGAAGCCAGAAAAGTTAAAGCCTCTGGCTCTTGTATGATCTCTTGGAACTTTGGGGGGCAGATTCAAAGGATATCAGAAATCTCACACGTATTCTACATAGGTGCAAACAAATATTAAAAATATATGTAATTCAACAGGAATCAGAACATTCTCTTTTGGGTTCGAATAGGCATTTTAAGCATGATCTGGACTCTTTCTGTTTCTAATACGCACAAAAAGGAAAAAACCTAGTATCAACCACTGCCACACACCAAAATAGACACCATTCTCCAACTAAGAATTCATAATAAAAGAAAAGAATTCATAGTAATAATGACCGAATCTGGTCTACCAAAGAGGAAATTCAGCCATGACTCATTAACCCCCCCATCTTTCAAAACTGTTAAGATATTTTAGTAGTACTGATTTTCCACAGTGTATAGCACTGAACTTCAAAGATTTGCTCCCAAGCATTCATAGAATTTGTGGCTCCAAATGAGCTTGCAGCATGGGATTTGCAGCCATGAACAAAACACAAGTTAGCCCATGTGCTCCACCCTATGTACAGACCAGGTTTGGGACTAAACGTCTCCACGGCCTGGGCTCTGAATAAAGGGCCCAGATAGTCATCATTATGTTTCATGTCTTAAATATTTTCAAGCCTAAATATTAAATAGTTCAATTTTTGCTTATGAAAGGGCTTATGTATAAGTGAATATACAGTTTCATTAAGAATAGATGTACCCCCTACTCTTCCTGCTTACAGAAAATATGCTCAGAGGCAGTCGCTGTTTCGGGAGCAAGCCATCATAAAAATCTGGCATATATTTCAGTATCAACATACAGATATTCACATCCATTCTGAATTGTATGACAGCATTGTTTGTTTGTGCAAGGCAAATATCTTATATAGCACAAATCACCATGAAATTACTGAGTAGTTACTTGATCATTTAATTAATGTGCAGTTACATAATAACTCCATGACTATTGAAGCCCTTCAGATTGCATTAATTATACTCAGAGTAATTATTCCCATCTGCTGACATGAATCTATGTCATATAGTTTCCTAGACAAGATAAATTTTTCAGAAACTCATGACTGAAGGGAAGATTTTGAAATCAAACTGGTCAGCATAGTCTTAATTACAACAATTGGCAGTGTGAATTTATTTAGTCTAATGTTGCATAATGTAATTATGATAGCTCAACAGAAAAGGATATGAATTGTACTTTGTAACAGATGAATCTCTAAGCACAAGATACAAATATACAAATAAGAATTAAACTAAAACTTGTGCTCCAAAATGGGCTGGTCGATGGGACTACAGCGACATGGATCCAAGATCTGGGTTTAGACAGCAGCCTTGTATTCTCTGCAGAAGAGCCTGTAGGTCATCTGAGAACCTCTTCTTCCTCTGCATGCTACACCTGCTCTGTTTCTCAATGTCTACAAAGTGCAAGGAGTTGATGGGGAAGAGCTACCATGCCTTTCCACCCATAGACAAGAACGGATGGTAACTACAAACTTAGTTAATGGAAGAAAAGCTGAATGTCTCTGCTCCAGCAAACTGAGAAGCAGCTAGTTCCCCTCTGTCCTTAATAACCTGAATTTCTCCTGAAATTATTCCAGTGAAACAGGTAATGTTGTTTCCACTTAAGTTTTATTTCATTAGGATTCAGAGTGCACTTCAGCTCTTCCTAAACAGAACAATTTCCACATGACAAAAAGAGGGCAATCTGGCACCCCTTTTTGGCCCTGGATGTCTCTGCTGGTCCTCAACTCCCTGTAGCTCATGCCCAGACCAACCCTGTGTTATCACCTCACAGTGGAGATAGACTCTCCAAAACAGCTTCCTGGCAGTTGCTTTCTCTTCTGCATGTATTATCTGCATCCATACCTGTAGGGCTGTGGGCAGGATTACTTTTAAACAAAACCCAGCAATTTAAAAATGTCATTAATTATTTTTTATTTCTTTTTTTTTCCTTTCCCAAAGCTTAAAAATCTAAATAGCTTCTACTTGAAGTCCGACTCAAGAACTCCTAAAACCAGTGGTATTTCAGTATTAATGTGATGAAAAATTAAATAGCTTGAGAAATAGTACCCCGATTCATTAGTGAAATTTTGAGGAAAGGGATCAGTATAACTACATGCATTTAAATCAGCCCATTCTCTGAAAGGGCTATACCAAATACTTTATTTTCCACAATTTCAGCTTTTAAGTATAGTGTTAAAATGTCAAGATCTGACTGAGTGAAAGGAAACAATTTTAGAGGGATTCTAGAGGTTGTCTGAAAAACTAAAGGTCTGTAAATATCTGCAAGAATGGGTGTAAGGCATTTGTATTGGGGTGGCTGGTGTGTTACTTCAGTACATTTTGCCTATGAATTGACTTCATGATTATGCCTGTCACTATCATTTAGGATGTTTATTGATGCTTTACCATTACCTTTGTCGAGAAGTAGTGTCCTGGAACAGAAAACTCAATAGGCCTTTCCAATAAAATCAAAGAAACCAAAGCAATCAAGTTGAAAAGTTGTTGTCTGTCTCTCATTGCCAGATTCTCCTTGAAAAAAAGGGCTCAGGATGGAAGGTGTTGAGAATTGATATCAAGGTACACAGCTAATAGCTTTATTGCATGCCTTCACTGCACAGATATCTATGTAGTCTTGAATAAGCTCCCCAACTGCTGTGCCAGTGTGCTTTGGGCTCATTTTTATAATGTACTTTCCCACCCCCTTCCCCCCAGGGGCAAGCTTCTCTGCTGCTCCAGGGTCTAAAATCATGTATCTGGACCATAACTTTTAAGGCTCTCAACTAGAGTGTTTTGGTCTAGTTTGCTAAAAAGTTTTCATGACTTTCCCCCCTGCCCTCATCACTGATAGATATAATTAACAGAAATCTTCAAGTTGTCATGAGACATGAAGCAGAATGAACAGCCTCTGCGCTTTCAACTAGCATTAAGTTAACAGTGTGAGTTGTCTATACTTATAAACATTCTCTCAGGATATAGGTGACTTGAAATACACCTTTTCCTTAAAACAAGGGAAAACTCTTATGTCTGTATATTTTCTGATATATGTTCCATTGATTTGTTTTTAAGATAAAATAAACATGTTGTACCCGTATAAATGTCAGTTAATTTGCATATATTATGCTTTGGAAAAAACCTTGACACTGCTTAAGGTAACAATAATAAAAGACCAAAATAATTTGTAGTTAATGACAGACAATTTAAAATAGTATTTAAATAGAATATATATTCTTTGTAAGTTTACTTTTAAAAGCAGACTGTGAAAATACTAATTTTGCATCTTATTAATTTGCCTTGTGTTTGTGATATCAGTTGTGAGAACAAGAAACCACTGGAATTTATTATACTTTAACAAAAACTGACAGCTTTAGTTAAGATATTCAAAAATAAGTTGCATTGAGGAAGGTATGATCCTACTGATTTTCGGAAGCAGAATCCCCTCAAATGGTGAAATAATTGGTATGTTTTTATTTGGAAACTTAGATGGTGTCTTGATAACCCTGTGACAGCAACCTATTTTTTGCACCTGCATGCAAGCCCAAAATGTTCCATGTTCTGTGGTGAATACATTACCTGAGAGCCAAGGCTTGTATATTAATATTGCAAATGTCTGTAAGCAAACATATAAAACCTGCTTTCTAACCGTATGCAAATGAGCCCTCCTCTAATTTGGAAATCACTGAGTTAAGTGGTGGTGTAGGTTCAAAAGGTTTTCATAAAACCCCTGTAGTTTTACTTTCAGGCATATGAAAAATGGTCAGGATTCTTACAAGAAGAATACAGATTTACTTCAGAAATCAAGAAGTAAATGTTGCTGATTTCTTGGCAGTGCTGTGGGTACAGTACTGCCAAATCACTTACTGTACAGTGTGAGGCTGAACTAAGCAACATAAAGGAGAACTCACTGTGCTAGTCACATGCATCAATTAGCTATGGTAACAGAATTGTTTTTAAACCAGGATTTGGACTTCATTTAAATCAAACTTGCCTCAAATTTACGTTACAAATCAGTCTGCCTGGAAAGAAAGTCTGCTGAGACTCTGTAATTAGATTTTAATTTCAGGCAACCAGGCAGGGATGGATTTGGGGGTAAAATATGTTCCTTGCTTGTATAAAACATATTAATGCTTTAGATAAATAAAGATTCACCCTTCCCACCCCTGCCAGAGAATTACTCAACCATTCTTAAAAAAGCTATTTTGTTAAATGCTTCTCTTCAGTCTTAAACTGAAAACCAATATACCTTGATTAAGATGAGATTAATATTACTTGGTGAGAAGCTAAGCTGTCATATAATAGTCTGGAGGATCCTCAAAAAGTCAAAAAGATATTACAACACAGCATGAGCTACTCTCTGATCTTCTAAATATCTGGACTGTATTTGCTTCTACAATTTCTGTCTTATCTATCCTTCTTTATGTTCACCTGTAAGTTTCTATTAAAACCCCAATAAGTAGTATGGCTTCTAACACTGACGATTTAATACTGTACAGAAATTAACCACCTCAAGTACATGCATTTGCACTTTAAAATCCTTCCTGCCACTGCAGTGCATTTCCAAGATAGAAAAGTCTGGATAGAACTATCAATGCAAGCATGTAGATATTAGAGCATGGAGATATTAACATACACGTGCATATCTGGGGTTTTTTTTGCTTGTTTGTTTTTGTTTTTAATCCAAATATTACAGTGTACTAAAGGCTATTAATATGAGGAATAAAAACATCAGAAATTATAAGTAGCTATATTGGAGTAGTGCAATGACTGATGATTTTTCAGACATATTTACACGAGGTATAGTAGGAATATCTTTAGCATCCAGTACAGAATATCTTTAAAAAAAAACAGGTCTTTATGCAAGTACAAAGTTCCCTCTGGAGAAATATGTAATAATTCAGGTCCTAAAATCTGGCAAAACTAGTGCAAACACTGTGTGTCTGTAAGATCACAGACACACCTGTGGCTGTCAAAGATCCCTGTGTAAGGCGATTGCTCACTGCCCATGGGACAGACCTGAAGTGGGAAGGGCAGAGGGAGAAGCTTCCTTTGCTGTAGGGTATATAGAAAATCAGTGGCTGAATTGGTAGGAGACCCACTCTCCCAGTTCCCAAGCTTACCCATTTGGCCAAGCTGCCCTTGATGGAAAGAAATCAATCGTCAAACCCATTCGTTGCACAAATCGCCCTAATTTTCTGTGACTTCACCAGCAGCAGTGCTGGCTGAGCAATCTGAGACACATCATGTTCATTATCATACGCTCAGACTGTCACCAGCTCTTGTGCAAAAGCAGAGGAGCAGGGTGTAGTGTGTTGAGGTGGCCCAGGTGTGTAAATCAAGAACAGACCTTGTTCCCACTTCGAGAAATAAGAGGGCAGGGTAGGACTTGTATTCTGCAGCCCCCTGGCCTGCTTTTGGTGCTGAGAGCAGGGAGCATGATGCACATCCTGAGGTCGGTGACTTGAGGGTCACACTGGCTATTTGCTACCCAGTGAGGTTTAAGATGGTTGGTTTATGTAAAAATAGGAATAAACTCCTTGTGTCTCATTTGCTGAAATAAAGCATCCCTCCACTGAGCTGCTGCAGTCCTTTGGTGAGATACAAGCTCTGAGATGGCCAAATGAAGTACAGGCTCTTCTGCTGAATCTGCCTGAAACATTTTTCTTATATCCCAGCTGTTACAGCACCCAGTCAACGGAGCTGCGAGATGAGGAACATATGCCTGTAACACTTCATTTCAACAGGCTCACTTAGTGTCTCTTACTTTGATCTTTCACTGTATACTTCCTGTAGCTGCAGTTAGTTACAGGCTGAAA
>WBMY01006617.1:75427-88049 GCA_013397315.1 Donacobius atricapilla
ACCCTCCCCCCCCCAATATTCCTTTTGTACCAGATTCTGTTACCAAGTGTGTCAAATGAGCCAGCTGGAACACAGCGTCTCTGTGAAAATGCTGCCAAGTTTTTGAGCTCTTTCTAGCTGTCTTTGTGGCCACTGGTGTGGCCATTATGGTTACTCTGAACCGGCTACAATTTTTCAGACCTGGTAACGCCCTTTATGTTCCCCCTTGGCTAGAAACAGCCCAAGCTAAATGCAATAAAAAGCTGCACAAAAGTTCTCTGCCTGAGTCAAAGAGTTAGTACTTTGCTGCTAGACCTATATCTTTCCTTGCCTTTCATATAAGCCAGTGAATTTTCAATCCTAAGCTTAGGTTTTAATATTTACTATTAGCTTGAAATAGACACTCCCATTTGCAGCACTAATGTTTTCTTTGCACAGTGTATGGGAAGAGAATAAGTCTCATTAAACTTATTGTAATCTTCTCCCAAAGAAGTGGTTGAAATGCCATAAACTAGTTTTGGCTACAATGGAGACAAAATATTGCTGAAAATATGTCAGGTAACACAGAAGGCTGCAGGAGAACACAGTCTCAGGAAACATTTTGGTTTCACAATCATGTGTAAATTTCTTTTTTTCCTGTTTTCATCCTTGTAGCATAGCAATCAGATGAAAATAAACCACTGTCACTGACCTATAATAAGATTATTTTCTAACAGTACCACCTGGGTCTGGGTAGACAGAATATCTTTCATTGTCAGGTCCAGTTCTATGATTTCAATGATCCTTGTTAAAGGAGAAACAAGTTTTGCATATACATGAGAGTAACACATAGGAATAAATCTTTGATAGAATGCTGTGGGTTTTAAAAATTAAGTATGTAAATGTTGTACTGCATAAGCATGAGGTACATTTCAAATATATGGGGAATAGGAATTTAACTGGAATTCAGTTATTCTGGATTTTCACTCCCATGCTCATTTCATTACAATATGGAATTGCAGAGGGAGTCTTGTCATCCTCAGATCTCAAAGCTTCTCAGACTTTCTAATATGCACATCACGTTGCATGTTTTTTACTATTCTTATATGTCAAGGTGAGTGCTTGATACTTTACAACAGCATTAGAGATCTTTTGGATAAAGTTCATGGGAAAAGGAAAGTCAGTTCCATTACATTTCCCCAAATTCTAAACTTGTTTATTTTTATGTTGTAGAACTAATGAGCCTTAATTGAAGTCACTGAGTTTCCCAGCACATACTCATAAGCAAAGATAACTTGAAGAAGAATCTCCTAGTGAATATGAAAAAAAATAAGATAAATATTTGAGAATTAAGGAAGAAGGTTCTTTTTTTCTGTATCCTCTAGTCTACAAGGTCAATCAAAACAGAGTAATTTAAATTTTGAGTATTTCATGTGTGTTCTTTGTGGAGCTTTTCTAATATTGCATGCTCACCATTCTCCTCAATATTTAACAGTCAATGTTTGCAGTGATGGGACTGTGCCCAGATTTTTTAGCTATGTTAGCTACCGAAAAATGTGCACAGCTGCTAGAGGCTCTTCAAAAGCCCGATCTTTTTTGGAAACAACCCATAGAGAGAGGGTCTCTGTACTGCTAGGATATTAAAAAAATATCATATACAGTCTTACTATCTACATAAAATATAATATACAGTCTTGAACACAAAGAAGTACATGACACAGAATCTGAATATGTTCAATAAGAAGTTATAGTACAAGCTCTTCTGGGAGAAAAAACAAAACTGTAAAATTAAACCTGGGAGAATATCACCTCTAAATTTTATTTTAGGAAGTGATATTAAGGGAGTGATGCACTGAGAAGAAAAAGACTCAGTAATAGAGATCAAAAGAATTTTATTAAGATTAATGACTAATAAAACTTATATACATACATACATACATACATATATACATGTATCAAAATAAGGTTGTAATCCAGAAATGGCTACCAGTCTGAATGATAAGCCTCAAGCACCTGGGAAAGTATGTCTTCCCAGAAATAATAGTAATTTCCTTTATGAAAAAGGGTTGTGGGGGTAAAAAAACTTGAAAAAGGAACAAATGATAAAGAAACAAATACATTAGAAATATGGCTTGTTTGCATGTCTAGCTACTAATTAGATAGCTTTAAAAAAGTAATTTATGAATTTTACATCTAAAACACTACTGACCCTCTAGTGTATTGCAAGTGCCCATCAGGTCTACCCTGAAGTCTGTGGCAGACAGTGTTGGCTTTAAGCATGCTTTGCTTGCTTCAGCTGAAATCTTATACAAGACATAAATAGAATATTGCCAAAATATTCTGATACACCAGACTAGACACCCTTATTGACTTGCTGTTGACTAACATTAACCAGAGTCTGTTGTAGTATAGTGATTAACTCAGTGATTCCTTAGGCTTTATCAAAGAGGAGCCAGCACCACCTGCTTGGCTGGAGGATTGGAGCCCCATCTCAGGCTGAGTCCAGAGGAGGCAGCTTATCAGAATTTCTGTTTTTATTTGTAAACTGCCACTTCTACTCTCTGTCCTCTCCATAAAAGCTGCTGTTTTGCAGATGTATTTGGTGAAAAAACATAAAAAAAAATCTCCATCAATGGCTGGAGACCTGCAAAGGGGACCTAAACTTACACAACATCAGAGTGACTGGGAAAAAAAAATCATTCTTACCGAGAAAAAAGAAGACTTCTTAAAAAATATGCTAATGTATCTTCTGAGTGTGTGGTCTATCATGTTGATGGACCTGCCCTCCCTTCAAAAATCTTTGGGAGCTGGTCAAAATGAGAAAAATCACTAAGTATGGAGACAACATGAACTGAGAAGAAAGGAGTACATGAGTCAGGGCAAATGATGGACTCTCACATAGGTACCATTAAGGTCTCTGTACTGACTGATATTTGAGGACAAGACAATAGAACTCTCCTCTTTTCCTTCCGTTTCTCCAGATGAGAAAAGAGGGATGATGTCTAGAAAGCTCAGGCTAATTCAGGAGTCCTATGGTTGCAGAAAGTTTGTGATTCTAAAAATAGTTTTCAAATGTAATTATGCTGAATTTATGTAAAACATAATTATGTAAAATGTAAAACATCTTTTAAAACGTGCTGCTCAACAATGACATGTTTCTGTGCTCTTCAAACTGATAGGCCTGAAATCATGCCAATACCCTTTTGCAGCTGTTTTTATTGATAAAATTTCCTTTCTTTCCTTCCTTTATTTGTTCTGTGCTCATTAGAGTTTTGTGCTAGTTCTAATTTCCTCTCCCTATCTAATTTATATAGTTGACTCAGTTCAGCCATCAGATTCCTCTTTTTTTTCCGTATCAAGGTTCCCATATTGTTTTAACCCCTCTTATGAATATCTCTGCATTAAATACTGACAATATGAGCTACATTTGCTAGAAAAACAAGGCCAAGCTTTTATTTTCCTATGAATGTGTGAAGAGCCTTTGGGTTTGCAATGCCCGCTAGCATTAATGGGAACTGTGTAAAATCAATCTGTTTTACCTATAGTCCCCACTGGTTAGTTTAGTCCTGCCTTGGTTAGAAAAGACAGGTATCTGCTAGGGAGGACAAGACCTCCCTTTGGAATGGAGAATTCAAACCCCCTCCCTCCGAATTATTAAAACGTTGATATTAAGTCTGCTCTCAGGCAAAGATATGGNAGCCACTTGTATTGTTTTGGTCAAGCACCCATAAGTACCCAGCAATTAGTCTCCTAGTGACTTTGTGGGGAAAAATTCTATAGGGAAGAAAATGCACCCCAAATCTAACCCCTAACAAGTCCCTAACATATAAGCAAAATAATCAGATGAAACTTTCAGTGTCTAGAGTTTAGTAAAAAATCAGACCATTTAATCTCAATTTTATATTACATTTTCGGGTCAAAATATTTGACATTTAAAGCTTATCAATGTGTACCTAAAGTTTTTCTCACATTCTTACTCCACTGTTACTCAGGCAAAACTGGAACACAGTTCAGTAAGAGTTCAGCCTGAATTGAATTACATATATCTTTTTAAAGAATCCAAGATTTACCAGAGCATTTTTAATATATTTGAAAATTACAGAAAATTCCATTGATTTGTTCTGACTCCATAACAAATGCCTCATTGGTTTTCTCAGACAAGAGGGAAGAGTACACAGATGTGCTAATTACACAGAAGTGCCATTAGATGCTCTTACCTTTGGTTACCACTCCACAGCATGCTTAGCTCCTTTTACCAAGAACACTATCTGGAACTTGCAGGAGTCAATTGCAGTCACCCAACCCAGTGAAGTGAATTCTGGAGCCAGCACCAGAGGATGTGAACTGAAGTCTGGTCTTAAAAACTACAAGAGGACTTGGTAAAACTGAAGGTTTTGGTGATAAAAGTGCTTTGGTAACAGAGCAGAGTCAGCCCTTTGTTCTCCAGCCCAATCTTTTGCAAAAGGAGAGACTGTTGATAGTAAAACAGGCCTCAGCAATTTAAAGGAAGGAAAATCTGTGCATGACACTTGCAATGAAACTGATTGAATTTCCATTTGGGTATTGTAGCATGCCAAACAGATGAGGTGAACTTAATGACCCCCTGCATTTCATTATGAAAAGACATATGAAGCACAAATATTTATATTTTCTGTTTATTTAGGAAGACAAACTTTACAGAACTCTACCTGAAACTGAAATCTTAACATGAATTTAAAGCAGACCTTCAACAGCAGCAAACCCCATAAAATTTTTCTATTCCACAATGAACCAAAAGTCATAATGTGTAACAGCACTCTTTTAGTGATGGCATTGATGTCTGTCTTCAAGTGAGATTCAAACCCTCAAATAATGGGTTTTTTTCTTAAATCAGTGAATCCCCCTAAAATGTACTGAGTCTCTAGAGAATAGGCCTCTGCATATACCAGACCCAAATGCAAATGGTAAGTGAAAGCTCTGAGTAGTACAGAATTAAGGAAAATGACTGAAAGTCATCCTAGAACAGTGGGTTTGCAACCCTCAAAGTTGCTGCACTAAAAAGTCTGTCCAGGAGCTTAGCTGAGAACAGCATCCTTAGAGAAAGCTCAAAGATGCATCTTGCTGGGCACAGATCTAACTGCAAGCATAAGTGTGGGAGCACTGGGAGCTCCGTGTTGGGAAAATGCCGTTTGATGCTCATTACAAGTGTGGAAAGAACACATACAGACATGCTTTGTAAATAAGCAGGATTACACTAAACATTAAATCTGGCTCAGAACATCCACTTCTAATGGTTTATTTTAATGACTTATTTACATGGTAATTTCCTGCATTATTCTGTGTTTACTTTGCAGGTAGTGAGTCAGACCAGCAAATTGAAACCCATGATCTCAAGGCTCTCTCAGTTGTGATCCAAAAGTGACATTTTGTTGCTTTCTGAGGGAAGAAAGCATGCACTTGATGCTCCTGTCATCATTTTGAAAAGCCAAATTAAATTGGTGGCAAAGAAAAGGAAACGAAATGTGACATTAGGATCCAGTCTTGGGTGAGCTCTTACCAAAATGATTGCTCACAGTTCAGCTCACAATAAAATATGCAGAAACTGGTATGATTGCTGCAAATCCTATGGAGCAGCTAGGTCAAGAGTGCAATAGGCAGCTGATGTCAGCTTACCACTGAAATTGTGTTCAGTGTTCTGTACTGTCTTCTCTCTGCTCGTGGGAGAGCAGAAGAACATATGGCTTCTCTGGAGCAGCCTATGTGGTGAATTAACAGTGTATAATCTTGGAGAGATATATGCTGATTTGGTCTATTTTGGCTCTGGGTGCTGAGACTGACTGACCTTGACATGACCAGGACATCTTACACTCCTTGTGATCCCTGAAAGTTTTGTTTTATTCCTTTTCTGTGTTTTTAACTTATTTTTCTTGACAAGGGTGGAGTTGTATGGCTTATGACACAGCAGACTCGTAGAAGCAGGGGAGTCTGTTCTTGGGTAGCTGAACCAGGCTGAAATTTTTTCCAGGCACTGTAAGGCTCTATGCCAGTAATCTCTTGCATGTCATCAACCTTCTTAAAATGGAAAGTCTTGACAGAGCTTGTTTCAAGGAAAATCTCCCCAGGTGTGGATCAAGGAAAATCTCCCCAGGTGTGGAATGAGGTGAAGGAGTGTCTCAAGATACAAGCCATTTATTGAACATGCATTTAGAAGAGTTATATTTTGTTGGCAACAAAGGTTTATAATTAGTTTCAAAAGAGATAGTGAGCCCTATGATTAAACAATGAAAATATCCAAATGTTATGGTCAGAAGAGAATTTTGTATTTGTGAGTGTTGCGCAATTTTATATTCTGAGTGGTGGACCATTATTAAGATTCATACTGCATGTTACCTCTTCTGTCCTATGTTATGCACAAAACAACCTCTTCTTTTTAAGGTGAAACACAGGTCAAAGAAAATGGGTTGAAAAACTATGACATCTTTTATAATGCATGTTTTTTTTCATATTCAAAATGGATCTTTTCAAATATTTGTAAAACTTTGAGCAGACTGTTGTCATGGGTCTTGACTGTATATATTAAGGCATGAACTATTTCACTAGCACTAACTTTTCCAGGCCCATCAAAATCTTCTCCTTTGAATAGTCAAGATATCTCAGGAGTTTTTGAATATGTATCCCTCAAATAGAGCATTGAACATGCTACCCAAAGATTACATTCCTTCATCTGCTCTCTGTCTGCTTAACAGTTAGCATGGAGAAATATTTAGTCTGCAGGCTTGTGGAGCTTCAGCAGTTTGATACAAATAGAAATATGTCCAAGGGTCTTTATCCCACTATCTGGGAATACTCCACTGACAGGTTGATCACTTAAATCAGTAAGTTCCTCTGTAACACTTATTTTGGCATTTTTCATTAGATGAAATTGTTTTAGGCACAAGGAATACAAAGGCCTGAGCACCTTTCTTCAGCCTAATTAAACAGGATTCCCTATGTTTTCTTAATCTCTAGAATAGCCTTGGGAATAGTTGATCTCAGTTAATTTGATCTCATCACAGATTTGAAACTGATTTATTTCTTTGCTTGCCTGACAGATTAACATCAAGTTTCAAATTTCCTACTCAAATGTATTTATGTTATGCATAAGGTCCATCTCTTCTTGCATTCTAGTTGTCTGCAAGAAGTTTTTCAAGGAAGCAGGGGAAATGGGGAGAGCTTCAGGTGAGCCAGGACAGACCTGTGGGTAGTTCTAAAAGCAGATGTGGTATTGGTCCCTGTGTCAAAGCCAAGATGGCAGAGGTTTCTTAGAACACAGCATTCACATCCCACATGCTTTGATACTGATTTTGTATTAACAAGTAGTTAATATGCAGAAGACTTGCTCCTTTTGAGCTGCACTCATGGAGCTGCTGACCCTTCTTGTGACAGCTGTGATACTTGGTGCTATTAGCAGCGTGTTCATTCCATGGGTGCCTTGGGATGGACAGGACCCTCTGGAATGTCCTCACTGCTGGTGTGCATTGCTTTTACCCTTCTATGGGTAGTGCGCTGTACTGTGTATGTAGCCACTCTTGGCAATGCAGAGAGAAGTGCCACAGCTTCTGAAAAGGTTGAATAAAACCTTTCCGCAATCCAAAGTTATTGCAACTCATACTCCGGTGTTCACTGGTGTCACTTATTTAAATATTAGGCACACTTTGCTGAAGAGACTGGTTGAGATTGGGCTAACCAAAGAAACACACAGCAGGGAGAAAGGCTGAGTATGAGTTTCTCATATGCAAACCGAAATGTACAATGTTGAGCAGTGCTGTAGTTGCCTTCTTACTTGTGTAACTTTCTTCTGATGAATCTTTACTTTCCTGTCTGTAATAACATTCCATATAGATGAGGTGGACAACATAAACTACAGAGTATATAGAAAAAATAATCTAAAATTTAAGTAAATTATGTGTAAAATCCAGGAGGTGGGATGTGGTAAGAGTATATAATTTTCCCTAACATGCAGCTCCATGTGAATATTGTGAAAAAATAAATGAAATGCAGCATGAAATTTTCCTGTCACATAAAAATATGGAGTGTATTTTCAATCAAGAACAGAATGTCAAATTTTTTGTTTTGAATTTCACCTGTAGACAAAACTGGGCTGACAAAACAAGCAGTAACTACTGCAAACTGCGTAACTACTGCACTTCCCAATAAATCATGGGTATTTGTATTCCTTATGATTAAATACTAATAAATGAGGAAGTGTTGGTAAAAATTATATAACATACCCATTTAAGGCAATCCATTAGAAATAGAAACAATTGCACAACTCAACAGTTACAAAATTCTTGTTTTTTCTTCTATGGAATTTATTTAACAGACATCACTAGGACCATTTATTATTTATCATATCTTAATTTTTAATGATTATGGATGTGAAAAATGTTAAAAATTGAAATATAGAAAATGTCTCATTATAGTGTGGATGAATCTGACCCATGAGTTCAAATCCACAAGTGAAATGAGTTGGTTGGCCTAAGCCATAGATTATATGTCTCCTAAATAGTTAGAGGAATTAATTCTTCACAGTCAGCAAAGGGATGTAGTGGAAAAAAAAAAAAAGTATTCCAGAGTCAAGACTGTGAAATATATTAATTGTGAGGAGAAAAGTAGTTTAAAAAATAAACTAATTTGAACATTTGCCTAAAATTCTATGCAAAATGAATTAACATTGAACAAAATAAAGTGAGACATTTTATCTGCATAATTCTGTGTAGTTCGTTGTCTTGTTGCTTATGTGGATAGTATGAGTGAGTGGAAAATTAGGTTTGAAAAAGCCAAAGACCTCATATTTCCTATGTGGTCAGAAATGTGATTTTTCAAAAACTTTGTGCTCACTTCTTCTAAGATGTGGTGTTAGATTTCAAGACCAAAATGAGTCAAGTAATCTTTGGAAGTTTTCTTTTCAAATCTAGTTTTCACAGAATATTTTGAGGACCTTTTGTATGAATGAAGTATATTTGGCTGATTAAAGCAGAATTTCAAGACAAATTTAAACTCTAGTCTTCTAATAAGTCTCCTAAAAATATAGTGGGAGAGAAGCTAATTTAAAAAATTGGGCTGAATTTTTATTTCTCCCATGGACCTGGTGGCAGGATAGGATAGCTTTTTTAAACAAATATATCTGTGCAAACAGTCTTGCAACTTTGGATAGTGTCAGACCACAGGAGAGAAAGGAACCAAAGGAAGCTACAAGAAGCTCAAATCACTGCACCTAAGAATAAAGAAACAGATTCTTGTAGAAGAATGAAAAGGACTCTAACGTGGAAGTGTTGAAAAATATAAGGCAAAGGACAGCTTACAGTTCTTGCCAGGAAACTATCTATCAGGGAACTACTAATGAGGTTTAATTTTGGGCAGTTTGACAATGGGACCTGATGATATACCAAAACAAGTGTCTTAAAATTAGGACAAAAAATAAAGGCTCAGACACTCCAATAGTTTTTCTCAGTCAAAGCTTAAGAACAAGACTGTGCTCCTCGGAGAGGGAGTAATCCTTCTTTCCTGTGGCAGAGGATACAGGAAGAACAGAAGGATACAGCATATATATATATCTTAAGGAAAGTAAAACCAGATCAGAGCAGCATCAACCCTGAACCACTGTCTTTTAAAAAATGTATAGTCACCTCTTGAAATGTAAAGAAATATCATCCACCTTTTTGGTGGTTTTGTGATTATGCTGACGAGCTCCTGGGTTCACAACATAGAGGGTGCCTTCAGGTCTATGGCTCAAAAGCTTGGGCTGTGCCTGGGTTGCAAGGTGGTTGCCTTCTGTGTTTGATCCAGTTTTCCAGCCCAAATCATCAAACCACAGCTTCTTTCTGCTCTGTGCATCCCAGTTTCCCACGGAAACCTGGATGTGTTGTGTGTGTGGATGAGAGCTGAGAGGAGCAGCAAGCATGCCTGAATCCCACCCTTGTGTGAGCTGACATGTGGCCATGTGCTACCAGACATGGGAGGCACTTGTGTCTCCCCTTGTGTAAACTTATCTCTTCTCAGGCCTCAGAATCATGAAATTCTCTAACTTTGCCAGTATGCTGAGATATACTCATAAGCACCTGTAAGTCCTGCATATGCTACAATAATGGTTCTTAAAAATAGACAAATAGCAGATTTATGAGCTGCTCATCAAAGAAAGTGTCCTATATTTTTTGGCTTCTCTAAATTATTTTACTTGTCCTTGTACAATAATAATTTCTAGAAGTACTGATTGGAAAAAAGTCTTAGCCAGTTGTGATTTTTGCTGATTTGTTTGACTGTGGAATGGGCTATATTGCCTATGAATAATTGAATATACACTTCATATTCAGTACAGTGAAGTGAAGTCATTCACAAGATGACATAAGTAGTCTAGAACAAATTCAAATTTGCTTAGAGATCCCTCTATGCTCCTTACACTCCCACATCTTCAGAGCACCTGTCTATTTGCTTGGAAATAGTGTATTACAGCTCTTTTAGTGCATAAGATTACAGATTTTGATTAATTCACCAGCCTCTGTACTTTACCTTTTCTAAAAAGGTAGATGACTCTTTACTATAATCATTATAAATTTAGAGTAGTGGTGGCATATAGCTTTGGTTGCTACTCAAATGAAGCATGTTTTAATATCAAGACTCCATAATTAAAAGGACATTCAGTGACGAGCAAACTAACAGCACTTCACATAAATCTGAATTATAATACCCAAACACTATTGTATTTCTGCCCTTTCCAGTAACTCTGTAATTGCATCCACAATCTGACATGCTTCTGCTGTTATCACAAATGCATTGTGGCATGTGAGTCTGCAACACACCTCATTTTACTAAGTTGTAAAGAAAAGGATAATATGTGAAGAAAATATTGGCTGCAAATGCCAAGTAAATACTGCTGAGTAAAACATTACTGTGCAAGAACACACATGCAAACACCACTCAGCTAGCCTTCGAGAAGACCTCTGAACACATGAGGATACTGATGGCTCTTAACCAGCTTCACACTTCATACAAAAATTTGCAGCCTTGTCCTCATTCAATAAGTCCTTAGGTCAAATCCCTTGCCCTCTGGCTTGCCTCTTCTTTTCCTTCTGCACCACAGCCCTCAACTGCCATCTGTCCTCTGGCAGCTATCATGGATGATATCCAAAATCTGGCTACCAATGTTCTGCCTCTCAAGGGGAATTTGGTTTGTCCTGGTGTTCTGCCCTGGCAGGAGAAATTGCCTGCAGTACCAGCTTACCACCTGTAAGACCATGGAGTACCCGTTCGCTCAGATATTTCTATGAAAGATGTCTGGATACCTGGAGAGGTGTCCAGACCTTCCAGCATTTGCAGCTGGCTGCTGTTTTCTGCTTTTGTCCACTTTACTATGTTGACTCTTTTACTGAAATGGCTTTGTTTCTTTTAAACAGCAGCAGTTGTTGGATAGTTAATTATAGTTTTAGAGGCTCAAAAGGAAAATGGGGGAGAAAGACTGGAGGGCAGAAGAGACACTGACAGCATAGCCATGGAAAATTACTATTAAGTAGTGTTTGGGTTTGACCTGCAGATCAGGTGTGCAGCGAACTTTTCCTTAGAGAAAGGAACAATAGTTACTTGCCAAAATTCCATCACTGGTCTCTTATGTCAGAGATAAAAGCACTGATGCAAAGAAAGAGCACTTTTCGCTCTGAACAGTACAGAAAAGAAATGGCAGCTAGCAAGAATACCTCTTCAGTTTTTACTGCTAGCTGGATCAGCCTCATAAATGCCTAAACTCATATATAAAAATGTTAATGTTTTCCAATTGCTACTCTGAATTTATATTTATTGCAATACAATATATCCATTAGCTCATCTATCACTGGTAAATTTGTTACTGCTTCAAATATACAGTACATAACTTTGCAGCAATTTCATTTTACAAGCTAATAATGTACTGTAATGTAGCTTACAATATCATGTAGATGTATTTGATTAGGGAGGTTCAGCAGTCAGTCAGGCTGAATAGTGGATTACATGAGAATCAAATTTTTAACTTATTTACTGTACAAATGAACAGCTTTGTTGTGCATTAAACATGTTAATTTAACAGGTGTGTCATTTTATTCCCTCAAATATTCATTGAAGAGGAACAAATGATGTTTTGACTCAAACTGAAGCACAGTAGACCTGGAATGGTTTTTTGATGCTTGACATGGTTATTCTTTAAAGAAAGTAATAATTGTATTTAAATTGTATCTAAATTTATTGTGTGTATATTTATGTACTTATGTATTGTATGCTGTATTGCAGTGTCTGCAGGAACTTCCCAGAAGCAAGAGACATGGCTAAAATGTTTTACTCAAATATTACTAAAATAGAGGATTTTTTTCTTCAAACAAAACAAAGCTTCAAAAATATACTATGCAGGACATGATGTTTTGGAAAATTTTGGAAAATGTTACCATTTTTCACTTACTACATGGATGTGCCAAAACTCATATTTGTGTTCTGTATGAAGAGACAATGTCCCTGTGCTATCTCCAAGCTGAGGGGTAAGGAAGGGATGTCCTCACACAACACCTCTTCCTTCATGTGCTCCAGGTGGGAGTGTGTTATCTCAAGTGGGTTCAAAGATGCTCCAGCTCATGGGGTGGGAGTAATATTTGGCTTCCTATTCAACTGATCATTGCAGCAGCAGAAA
>WBMY01006618.1:13661-38769 GCA_013397315.1 Donacobius atricapilla
TGGTGTTCTCCCCGCTGCTCGCCCCGGAGTTCTCCCCGCTGGTCGCCCCGGTGGTTGTCCCGGTGCTCTCCCCGGTGTTCCCCCGCTGGTGGCCCCGGTGTTCTCCCCGGCGGCCGCGGGCGGTCAGCTGCCCGCAGCCCTTTGCTGGGCTCGGGGCGCGGCCCCGAACTTCTCCCGTGGGCAGTCACGCGGCTGAGCGCTCCCAGCGTGCTGGACTGACTTTGTGTTATTTGTTATTTATTATTTATTGTGAGTTCGGCGGCGCTCCCCGCCCGCCCAGGGCCGCTCGGGGCTGCGGCACGGGCAGTGGCTGCGCCCCGCTCCGAGCCGAGCATCCCGCGGGGAGAGCGCCGGCTCCGAGCGCTGGGGCTCCGGCAGCGTGCGCCTGGGTCTGGGATGGAGAAACTCGTAGCTAACACTGCCAGCGCTTCTTGCGAAATGAGAGATGGAGGGAGCTCCTGGGCCAATTGAGGGAATAACGTGTGAGACTCCTTCAGCTAAACTGAAGGAAACTTTTAGAGGGCTCTCTAAAGTTCTCTTTGAAGTGGCTGAAGTTTTATACTTGCTTTGTACGTTTTTTTTTTTTTTTTGTTTTGGTTGTTTTGTTTTTTTTTTTTTCCTCCTCAGTTTGGAAAGAAAAAATGAGTAGGTAAGCTTAATGCACAGAAAAATGGTTTCGTTGATTATATTTATGATCCACTGTGAGTTTGCTCTTGGTAGGCCTGTGATGCTCCTGGTGCAGATAATGCTTATAAATAAATTATTCTGGCATATTTCTATCCAGGACTGATCTAACATATTGAACAGCAGCCTTTGTGGAAAAAATGTCCTACTGTACCAAAGAGAGAGCTTGCTCAGGTATGTCTGTTTTGGATTTCCCATCTGCTTCAGGAGCCCTATAGAGATAAAACAGTTGTCTCCAAATACAGTATTCTTGAACTGATTAACTTCTGGTGATGGTGCTTCTGTACCTTCCTGATCTGCTCGGCCTTCCTTAGAAAACTTGGTTTTCTTTGGCAAAGATTTTATGATGAGCACTGAGAGAGGGTATATAATGATTTATAGAGAAAAATAATGCTGTGAATGCAGCAATGTTTCTTATTTCTGGCATCATGATGTAGGTTCAGAGATCTTTGACGTTTCACACCCAGATGTAGTTTTTTAGACCAGCAGCTTGTCAGTGAGTGTTTGGGGAGGATTGAAATATCCAGAGTAATGAGAGTCCTGAGAGGTATCACTGATGCCCCCCTATGACAGCACATACAAATTTTTGATTTAACAGAGTTCGAAATACTTTCATACAATCGAAGAGAAAAGAAAAAGGGATAATGTTCAGCATATAGAAGTCAATTTTGCAGAGTGGCTTTTATTGACTTTTTTCCTTTTGCTTCCTGTGAGTCTGTTTTGCAATGATTGCAGGGAGCTAATCCAGCTGTGTTGGCTGTGTAGGGAGTGAGGTGTCTCTTTTCCTTCTGATGGTAAACCTTCCACTGTGTGTTAAGCCCGTGGGAAGGCTGTACATGTTACAGGCAGTATAATTCGCACATAGCCACTGATTTCCCCCACAGTCTTCCAGTTTTAGGGGTTGGTGCAGGTTGGGGGAGAAAAATTTACCTGTTCCAGACATGTGGAATTGGTACAAAAGGAGGAAAGCTTCAATGATTGCTTTTCAACTGGATTTGGGATAAGAATGAGTTTGTTCTAACTATAAAATGTGTGAAAAGACCGTTGGGAGGCTGTAGTGTCTGGGGTGGGAATGCCATTTTTTAATGCTTAAATGCTGACATCAATTTTCCCCCAGTGTAATCAGAAGGGTGAGAAACATGTAAGGAAGATGAGAAGCAAAACAAACTATTTCTTTTCATGGGATATTCTTGACCTCTATTAGGACAGTTGGTTGTGGAAACTTGCCAGTTTTGTAGTCAGGCTAAAGTGTCCTTGTGAAAGTTTCCCCGAAGTAGTTGTTTGGGTTATGGCTCGCTGGGTTACATTTCTGGGTGTGAATTTCTACACTTCCAACCTCTTTGTAAAAATGATAGCTTAGCAGTCATCCACTGAGCGCTGGGAACCAGCCCCAGTGAGTATTTGACTTTTTGTCTCTGTAATCTTAGGGCACATTCCTCGATGAATTTTTCTCTGTTAATCCTGTTATTTCTTCAAAGTAGCTGCCTCTCACTTTATTGTGTTTGCTCCAGCTGGGGTCTGTGGCTCATGGCTGGCTTGTGAATGGAATGTGTCCCCTGTATTCCCAGACTTGGGAAATCAGATGAATCAGTTGATGATCCAACAGTAGAGTTAAAAGATCAGGGCAATAGGCTTAAGGTTAGCTCTTTACACACAGTAAATCTGTGTGACAAGTTGTAGCTGGATTTTTTTTCTGCTGGCGTATGGGATTGTGGTAGTTTGAGAAGCAGCAAGAGGCCTACAGCTGCAGGAGACTGCAGAAATTCAGGTACTTTTAAAATATTACTAAATAAAACTTGAATGGTCCTATCTATTTTTGAGTTGTGGCATAGCTTCTCTGTTTCATCTTTAGGAGCACCAAGTGCTGAATAACTGTCTTAAATTTACTTGGAAAAAAACCCCAAACAACCACCAGAAAACCCCTCCCCAAACCAAAAACAAACTACCCTCAACACAAAAAAACCAAGGGGAAATATAAAAACTTAACCAAAGGAAAAATCCCCAAAAAACCCAGACTAACTAGTGCAGGGTAAATACTTGACATCTGTGGTGG
Organism: Donacobius atricapilla; assembly: GCA_013397315.1. Classification (NCBI taxonomy): domain Eukaryota; kingdom Metazoa; phylum Chordata; class Aves; order Passeriformes; family Mimidae; genus Donacobius; species Donacobius atricapilla. The sequence continues at coordinate 16,399 of WBMY01006618.1, forward strand.
TGATGTTTTTGTTTTGTTTAGGAGAAAAACAAAATGTTGGAGCCTGTTTCCAGCATCTAATTTTATGATAGTGTGTGCTATTTTATCTTGTTTTGGCATTGGGTAGCTTGTATTTACAAGGGAATTGTTGGGAAGGAGAAGGAAGGAGACTCTTAATTGGAGTGAAGCTAAATATGATGACTTTTCTTGTACCCAGTAAGAAATACAGACCTGCCTTCCATGTTGAACACACAGCCGTGTAGCACTTAGCTTTGTTAGACTGATTCTTTTGCTTTTCTCCTTTTGGAATAAGAATTGCAGGGTTTTAAATTCTTCAAAACAACCCAACAAGTTGTGTGCAGTTGTCTCAAAAAACTTATAAAGCCTTTAATAGGAAAAAAGTTTTGTTTGCTTTTTTCTTTTTTTTTTTTGTGGGACTTTTTTTTTTCAGGGGATTTCGAATTATGTAATATTTAAACAAAACAAAAACTTAGATGGGAATCTGTTTGAATTTATAGTTGAAATCTGCACTGGCTTTCAGGGAGGCTGTTGTGGATGCTGGATTCTGGAATTATGGAGGAATGTGTTGGACACAATAACGGGGAAAGGCATTTCCATAATTCTTTGGGCTTCTCATGAGGAGACAGAAAGGAAAGGGAAATGCTGATGAATGATATTTATATTGCTGCTTTAGTATTCCTGGCTCAGGAGTTGGTAGTGGAGCCCTCATTTTTTCCAGGGAGAAATCTGAGGTATCTGTGTGCAAACCCAGTCAGTTTTCATATTCCCTTGCATTTCCTGTGGGTTGGATCCCCTCTGCTCTGCACAGCTGTGGCCTGTGATCATGGAGGAGAGATCTGAGCTGGTTTTCCTGAAGCTTTTGCTTCCTTACACGCTCCTTTCTCCTTCTAGTAAATATGCTACTAATATAACAAGTAATTCTGTGGCACCATCTACTTAAGCATGTCTAATAAACTTATCTGATTAGCACCTGGTGTAATAAAGAGTTGGTAGCATCAGCCATCTGTAGAATGGAGATAAGGCCTCCAAATTTGATTGACAGAGCTTAATCAGGGAAGGGAGATGAGTGTTGTGATTTACCACCTGTGCTTCCAGCCCTGGCATCGCTCTGCTCTGTGTGCTTACTCACATGTGAAACCTCCGTGCAGCTGTCCAGGTACTTGGAATTTTGCTCTGGCTTTCATAAATGCATGATTTTGGCAATTTGGATGGAGGAAACTGGTAACCCCACGGAGGGCAGATTGCTGCCCAGTTGTATCAGTGGACTAATGAATGTTGAACAGTAACTAAAGCATGAAACGCATGGTATGAAGTAGAGAAATTTTCTATTGCAGTTGTTCTCTGGGTAAGTTCTCAACTCCCTTCAGTCCAAAGGTTACCTGACTCGTTACCAAAAAAAAAAAATGCAGTGTTTTCACAGCTGTTTTCTTTTATAACCAAACAAAAACTAGGCCATGCTTTGAACACCTCTTCAAACTTTTAGTTCTTGTCATCTTATTGTCTTCTTGTTTGCATATGTATGTTTACATGATTATTTTTGACTTTTGTATCAACTTGTTTTCAGTTGTATCAGGCCACTTCCTGATCTCTTATTGACAACAGATTGAGAAACTGCTGTAGCAAAAGCCTAGCTTGTAGGAAAAAGCTGATTCTTATTTTGTCTGCTTCCCAGTGTTCCAGGGGACCGTTCCATACCTCATTTCTGTATCCACTTGCTGCTCTCTCTATATAAACTTTACTAGATAATGATCTGCTGAAACCAAAGGGAATGTTTTCAAAATTAGCTGTTCTCCAGCAGAGAGTGCGTGATGGGAAGCGTTAAGTGTTCTGTTACAATGCATGTAAATCCTTTTACTGGCTGAACACAGGAGCTCATACCAATGAGTTCCCACTATTATCCACCATTCCTGGCCAGGGCTCTTAAGGCTGTTCCCAAACAGGCCCTTTAGTAAGTGGAATGAAAAATGGGCTGAAGAAGAGCTCCAGTATATATTGCTCTGTAGGGTTAACGTTAATGCCATGATAAGCATTTCCTAAAGCAGATTAACAGCTGTTCCCAAGTCATTTTATTGTGTTCTCAGACCAGTGTTTGTGGGTGTAGATTCACTCTGAGTAACTGTCTTGTTGATACCAGACACACTGAGGTTATTAATTAAACAGTAATTACTCAAACTTGTTTGCATGCTTGTCTGGTTTGCGTGATTTCACACATTTAGACAAGGTTGAGATGTAAAGAAGCTACAGAATATTTCAGGGAGAACCAAGAGTGCAAACTGCTGATAAAGAGCAGGTATATCCTGTAGGTGATTCTTAGAAAGCAAATTTAGAGAATAACTTGATAAAAACTGGGGAGGAATTATCAAGGAAAGAGCAACAGCAACATGGCTGAATTGTCAGAGGACTGTGGAGTCTTGCCTGGTGGGGCATCACTCTGTAGATGTCTTGCTGGGCGATGGGGTTCAGACTTGTAATGAACTTGAGAGTCCTCAGCACCAGTTTGGTTCTGGGAATTAGAGATGAAACACTGAGGGTTTCATGGTTCACCCTATACATCTTTTCTCCTCATGCCTATCTGTTGCCTTTGGGGTTTCAGGAGTTTACCGGACAGTTCTGAGCCCCAGTTCAGGGACTGGGTTGTGCTGTTGCCTGTCCGGCAGAGAGATGGGAAGCAGAGGCAGTGAATCACTGGGCAGGAGGAGGTGTTGTGTTAGTACAGATAGGCAGTGCTTGGGGAATTATTGGGGTACACTTGAGTAGACCCCTTTGGAGGCCTCTGCAACACCAGCCTGAGCGGCACAGAAGGCTCTGGAATTCTCTGGAAGGATGTTTGTCTGTGCATTGGAGGAGTAACAACATCTGCTGTCTTGTGTCACTTTTCATTGGTGTGTCTTGAGCAGTTAAACCCAAGAATTACAAGGGTGGACACCCAGAGAACTGCTGCTCTGGTTATCCGGGATGCCTTGTGCTCTACAGACATTGTCACTTCATCCAGCAGTATCCCATGTCAACACTGAATTAGCTTCTATGATTTTACTGCAAATCTCTGGCAGGTAGCTGGAAATTTTTAGGAGCTGCTACCTAGGTGGGGTTAGCAGGTGATATGTCTATTAAAGCAGAGGTGTTAAGACTTGCTTCTCTGAGTCACATTAGGAGGAATCTGAAGCCTGATGAGGCATGTGGGATAAGGTCATTTGTCCTGGATTTGGTTTGGCTTCATGAAGTCATTTTACGGAACAAATAGCAAAGTGTCTGTTACGAAGTCATAAATCTGAGGAATTAAAGATTCCTGGTTTTCCCCATTTATCAGGGCCTTGGGCACATGAAGGAGCAGGTGGGAAATCCTTATCAGGAGAAGGTCAGGGCTTTCAAGTTAAGGATATGACTTCTTATCTTCCTTGAGTTAATCTGTTACGCAGTTAACAACTTTTTGAACTATGTATCAAAGCTTAAAGAAATGTTTCTTGCTTCTGTAGTGTGACTGTGTTCTCAAAATTGCGAATATATTTAAGAACTTCTGCACAATGGCAAGGAAGAGATAACGAATCCTACCTGGCTTTTCCAGGTACTTTCCATCAGTGGATTTGACTTGCTTTATAAAAGAGCTTTTTCACAGCATGCCTCTCACAGAGAGGAAGCAACCCACCTGCTCCAGGCTGGAGAGCAGAACTCAGGTACGGGGTGAACAGAGTCCAGGGTTGTACCCTCATTTTTCACACTATTTCCTGTGTGTGGAATGGGTAGAAAAGAAAGGATGGCTTTGAAAAACAATGTAAGCTTAGTTTGCTGTCACATAATAGATGTAGTTATGAAGTCAGGTTGAGATAACAGGCTGCAGTTAGGCACTTGATAAGAGAACACTGAGTCATCAGCTTTGCCCCTTCTTTGATGTCATTTGTCCTCTGGGGCCACATTCTTAAGACTCATCTTTTTTCATTCCTGCGTCTGTCTGAGAATCAGTTACTGTCCAAAGCTGCCCAGTTATGGTCAAATTCACTGTCAAAAGCTGTTTGTTTTCTAGCTACAAGCAGTGGAAGAGAATAGGTAGGTTTGCAAGATTTTGCCACAGCTTGCTGTGATTGAGGAATTGTCAAGTTGTAGGAACCTTTTCCTTCTGCTTTGGAACTTAACTATGTTGACGCAGTAAATTATTGTAATTCACACTCACTGTAGCACACTGTCACAGAGTTTAATAAAATCATGTCAAATGAAGTGTCTCCTTCCTTCATAATGATGTGCAAGATTAATGGATTACATTTCTGCAGCGTGGTAAAATGACACATTTTTCTTTCCTTCCATGAGTTGTTCTAGGCAGGATCCAAAAGTGCTGAGCAAGGGTTTCGTTCATTTTGGCAGCTCCTGCTGTGGTGGGAGCTGGACAGACAGGAAATGCAGGCCTCTCAGCTGATTCACAGAACAAATTTGGCCTGTGATCCTTTGCTTAGTGGAGATGTGTCTCTGACTCGATATAATTGGCGCTGCTGGGTGTTGTGAGCAGGGAGGCACTGGCGATGTGAACGTGTGAGAAGCAGCATAACCTCCCAGGGGAGTGGCCTGGCTGGGCTTCTGGTTGTGTTGCACCACTCTGGAAGCACCAAGCAAAGGAGCAGAATATTTTAAAGCTAGTTCTTTCACTATATCTTATCAGGTCTTCTGTTTTTTCCCATTTTCTCTTCTAGATTTGGCAAAGCCTCCAGTAAATGAACCAAGGGAGCCAGAACAGTTTCTAATGCAGACGCCCCAGGGAAATCCACTGCTGCTTTCCCACACCCTACAAGAGCTATTGAGCAAGGATAGTGTGCAGGTGGAGCTTATACCTGAGAAGAAGGGCCTTTTTCTGAAACATGTGGAATATGAGGTTTCCAGCAAGGTAATGTGAGCAAGCTTTGGGCTTGGTGAGAATGTATCCTCCTAAGAATGTCTGAGCAGTTTCCGCTGGCAAAGTCCTGAGTGATTTAGATGTGCTGGGTGATGATGCTGGCTTTAGGTAGACCAGTTGTGTGGGCTGACTTTTGCAGTAGCACTGTGCCTTCCTGGCTGGGCCTGTGCAGCATGGAACACCTACCTGAGCCCTGAAGGATGGCCTGCAAGCTCACTGGCTTAAATCCTGCGCTCTGTACAGAAGCAGGTGTATGACAATGAGAACGGAATGGTTTCATGACTAGTCCATGTAGGCAGCTGCATATTTCGAACTAGTTTGCAGCCTGGTTTTTTACTAGTGAAGAAATTGTATTGACAGTGCTAAAAAAAAGAAAAAAAAAAAATTGTGGATGTGCTGCTGTCTGAGCTGTGCACTGACCTTTCCCCCCCGGTGTCTCCTGCAGCGGTTCAAGTGCTCGGTGTACAGACGATACAACGACTTCGTGGTGTTCCACGAGATGCTGCTGCACAAGTTCCCCTATCGCATGGTGCCAGCCCTGCCCCCAAAGAGGATGCTGGGAGGTAAACCTGCAGCTGCATTTTGGGCTGGAGGGGTTCTGCTTCGCGGGGCGGGCGCCAGCAAGGCGATACCGTTGGAAGGAAATGTTTAAAAGATTGGAAGTCTTGGCTTCTGAAAGCACCAGCAAGGTGATGCTGTTGGAAGGAAATGTTTAAAAGATCCAAAGTCTTGGCTTCTGCAAGCACCAGCAAGGTGATGCTGTTGGAAGGAAATGTTTAAAAGATCCAAAGTCTTGGCTTCTGCCTGGCTCAGCCAACAGCTTTGAGGTTGTAATACACAGTTTGGAGGCATGAATTATTGCCATGCTAGCAATGATGAACGCAAAGTTTCAGTGGAGTTTCTTCCTGCGGAATTTCAGTATCTAATGATTTTTCTTAGTAAGACTTCAGGTATAATTCTACACAGGAGCATGGCAGAGCTGCAGGTGTTGCTTCTTAGGAAGACAAGGTTGTGATGATCATTGTTTAGTGATGGACTTGGCAGTGTTGGTTTAACAGCTGGATTCAGTGGTCTTAGAAGTTCTTTTCCAACCTAAATGGAATCAGTGTCAGTTCACTCAAGTATACTTTAGCTGTTAGACTAGAAACCAAGAAGTATCCTAAGACAAAAAGCATATCAAAGCTCCTTCAGGAACATTTTTTTCATTAATCTCAAATTATGACACTGGTTTTAAACATTTATTATTTCAAAAGCCGTATAACTGTATAAAATCCTGTCTTGTTTATACTTTATCTGCGAAAGAACAAGCTTTTCAGTGTCTTCACTCCTGCCCATGGTGCTATTTTCACTGTGTTTCAATAAATAATTTCAGTTGAGGAGTCCATGTATTGCTCCAGTAAAGCAGAATTGGTAAACAGTAAGCCGAGCAGAGTGTATAGTGAACTGGAGCAAAGCAAAATCACACCCCCAAAAAGCTTCAATGGTCGTATAGTTTTATGATGGAATGTGAATTGTGAAGACTTTTTTTGAGGGGTTGTGAAACCCATGTGTGAATTTAACCTGATTCAGTGTTTTCAGCCAGAATTTCCACTTCATGCAACACCTGTGAGCAAAAAGACCTTCTCTGATTAATCTCAGTGGACAGAGGATGCTTGTAAAGAAGCTCCCAATATCTGTCACTTGTCAGGGACTGTTATTTCCTTGCATTGCTGGTGTATTGATATTTCCCTGCAGTCACTGGTGCATTTCTTCCCACACATATCATAACTTCAGGAAAACAACTGATAGGATTAGTTCCCCAACTGTGCTGGGAGAACAGTTCTAGTACAGTGCAAAGCTCTGATAAGGGAGAGAGTGCTGATTGCCTTTAGTCCAGTGACTGCATGTAGGAGAGCTGTGGAAGTGGGCTTAATGGAAACTGCAAACAGGAAAAAGGAAAGGGAACAGGTAGTTCTGGTTTCTGAGGAGATTAATGGACTGAGAAATGGTGTTGCAGGACACAGGATTTGATGGATTAGTGCACATGTGTGACTCTTGGAGCCTCCAAGTCCCAGAGCTGCATGGACAAAGCACAGAGCTTTGTGTGTGCTCCTCTGCTGAGTTGCACAGATCCCAGTGGGGGCTGCTCCCTCCATCTGTCAGGTGGAGGTGGATGTCCTGCTCTGCTGGTTTGGAGGACAGCTACCATCTGAGGCAGATCCTGTGGGAAGTGTGTACAAAACTTCAGAAGTGTCTGAGTGGGTTAAGTGTGAGCAAAGTAAAACCAAGATCTGCAACACCAGTGGCAGAAAAAATGAATTGGTGGGCAGTGCTGTACTGAGGATCACCTGTGAGATTCCTCAGAGCAGCAAACTGCCAGCTTAAAACTGTGGCAAAGGAGTGAAATTCCATCATGATATGAGAGTATTGTCATGGATAAGAGCATTCCTTTAATTTCTTTCTATGCTGTTTTCCTTCAATCTTTGATTTCATTTTTTGTTGTTCCTGAAAAACATCAGGAACTTTGACTTACTTCCTTGCTGCAGTTATTGCCAGATTGAAAATCTTCCTGTTTCAGCAAGATGAGCAGAATTTTTTTAGTTTGACAAGTAAAGACTCTGGATGGATTTACTGCAGATTGCTGTGCAAGTCTTCCAAAGTACTTTTTGATATCTTGCATGAAAAGGATGGATACCGATCCTAGGAGTCCCAAACAGGCTGGGATATTCTCTGTGGAATTGATTCAGAGGCAGAAGAATCTCTGTAGGCCCACAGTTCGTAAGTGGAGGTTTCAGGCTTCAGGCTTGGTTGTTTGTCCTTCCTTCCTGACCTACCCTGTGGAAATTACCACGTGTAGCTGTGTATGCTGAATTTTGGTAAGGGGTAAAGAACGCTTGATGGAATATTTGTTCAGGTGGTCAGTCTGAAAGGCCTGGTTTTGGGAGCTGACAGACTAGGTAACCATTCTTTGCTTTTCGTTGCTGCTTTGGTTTTTGTTGCAGTGCTTTAATTTTTCTTTCTGAGATGTGAAGTGAGGGGCATTAATTGGAATTTCATGTTTCTTCCTGCAGCTGATCGCGAGTTCATAGAATCGAGGAGGAGAGCGCTGAAGCGATTTATAAACCTGGTGGCTCGGCATCCCCCTTTCTCAGAAGATGTGCTCTTGAAACTCTTCCTGTCCTTCAGTGGCTCAGTGGGTGTTTGTTAGCAGTAGTCCTGAGCTTGCATGTCCTGCTGTAACTGCCTGGCTGGGCACAGCATTCAGAATTGCTGTTAACCTACATGGGTTTGCCCCCTGGGATGAAGGGAATTTTCTCTCAGTAGGTGTTTCCACAGTGGAAAGTGGAAGGTAATTTCACTCAATGCCAGGGGTGTAGTGTTTTAAATTATAACTGTTCTTAGGGGAACAGAGATTATGGTTTACCTTAAATTAAACCTAACCTGGGTAAGTCTGTGTCTGTTGAGTTGTGCCTTGCTGCTGCAATATATCTGAGACCTGCATGAACTGCCTGTGTTTCTTCATAGTTCTTTCGTGCTCATTTGATTCTGTATTTTCTCCAGGATGTACAGAATAAGCTAAGGGAGTTGGTCCAGGGAGTAGGAGACGAATTTGTGACTTGCAGATTAGCTACCCAGGCCAAGGTATGTATAGGAATTTCTTGGAAATTGTTATTCTGGTTTAAATGGCTTTCTTCTCCATGTGCTTCAGTTGTGGCATTTGTGCAGTGATGGAGGCCTTAAGTAGGAGACAGTTGTTTCCAGAGCTTGAAGGACTTGTAATTTTATTGAAAAGATCAAATAAATTCTTGACTCCTAAGGGCCTGGTATTTATAGCTAAATTCTAGCTCATGAATATGATATAGATTAAACAATGAATCCTGCTCAGAAAATGTTTCTCTGTAATTACTTGTACTTGCATAACAAACAAATGCACAAATTGCACAATTTAAAAGTTAATATCTGGATTGATGTCTTCCCTTGTGCTCATGCCCTCATTCTGTCTGTTGTCCTCTTCCTGTGGGAGAGCAATATGGAAAAGTTAGTTATAAGTTCTCCATATATCTGTTTATCCCAGTGATTAGTGCTATGACAAGTTTTAAGTACACATCCACGGTGTTCCTTGAGCAATTTCAAAGCAAGTTGCTTTTCAGGTTCCTGCAATGCTTGCAGAAGGTTTTGCAACTGGAGCTTAATTCAGGCTTTTACCAGTGATAAACTGGTCAAAAAAAAAGCTGAACTTTCAGTTCATGCTTGACTTTACTGGGCTGGGAGTTACCAGTAGGATCAGATCAGAACTTGAGCCTGAAACCTCGCAAACCCTCTTTTAGATACATAGGAGAATTGCAGTTTTTTCCAACTCTATGTATTTGAACCTCTCCCTGCCTCTGAAAATTAGGGCTGTTTGTGTGACATGTGACTTGGACACCTAAATGGGAAACTGATCTCAGCAGAGTTGTTAGAGCGCAGTGGGAGAGAGTGAGCACAGGAGGGAAGCCTGTCTCTCCCTGCAGACTGTGGTGTGCCTCTGATTTATCCACCAGTAATCCCTCTGTACTCCTTCAGGACTACCTCCCAGCTGACATTCAGGCCCAGTTTGCTGCCAGCAGGGAGCTGATCAGAAATATTTATAACAGCTTCTATAAGCTCCGGGACCGTGCGGAGAGGATCGCCTCCCGAGCCATCGATAACGCCTCCGACCTCCTCATCTTTGGGAAGGAGCTAAGGTAGGTTTGGAGGAACAGGGTTTGCTCATGGGAACGTTTCTACTGTTGGTTCAGAACTCGTGTAAAGTTTACCTGCAAATGATCTGGTAAAGATGGGTATTTCAGTGCGTGCTGCAGGACATAATCAATTTTCCTGCTATTAAAGAAGGAAGTGCATGCTTCCCACTAAGGCTTCATTCCCTAGGGTGTGAGGAAAGAAAGCAGAAATACCTTCACATTCAGGTCCTTGTGTTACTGTCTCTCTCCCCAGTATGCACACAGTTAACTCTGCCTTTGTGATGGGACAGTAGTAGCTCAGCACTGTGAGCTCTTTAGACAGATTTGAAACTGCTCTCTGCAAATAACTTTATCTACTCAGTGGAATTTGTCTCTGAGATGTGACCAGTGCTTATCTCCTTCCAGTGCTTTGGGCTCAGACACTACCCCACTTCCTTCCTGGGCTGCTTTGAATAACAACACATGGGGGACTCTGAAACAAGCCTTGAAGGGTCTGTCTGTTGAATTTGCACTTCTGGCAGATAAGGCTGTGCAGCAGGTGAGTCCTTTACTTTTGTCTTTTTTTTTTTTNTTCTGTCTGTGACATGAATGAGGTACACTGTTGCCCCAAAATTCATCTTAAATCATGAGCTCTGTGGATATAACCCCTTCAGGAGTTAAGAGGGAGATTGCAGTCCAAACTCACATCCTTAACTAACAGCCTGCTTGTTCAAGCTTGTGTGAAATACTTGGACTGTGTTTGAATGGGGAAAAAATGTAACAGGCAAGGGAAAGGAAGGAAAAACCTGCTTTCTTAATTTTAAATGGTTACTGCGCACATTAAGTTCACTACTAGGGTGAGCTGTCCAAAAGTGCTGTGTTCCATTTTATTAATCTGCTGCAGAGAACCCAGAATAACTTACTTCTGAATCAAATTTTCACATTCATGTACTTAAACATTATGTGAGAATCATTCAGACAGAAGCACCACATTCTGGTCTAAGTGTACAGTGTAGTAATGACTGTCAGAATGATGTGAGAACACAACAATCTGGGAAGGAAAAATAATAGTTTTGTCTTCACTGCTCTTCATCTCATTGTGTTAAAACACTCAGGGTGCTTTTGTAGATCAGTCACGCCAGGTCTCTTTCTCTGGAGTTTACGCTCCAGAGAGCTCTATTGATACAGGAAGAAAAGAGTATTCTGTAAAATAAAAAAAACTGGTAGTGAAATTTGTCTTGGTGTCTCATCTCTGCCTTCTGATTCATGAACTATTACGGGCAACATGCAGGTATTCAGAGTTTTAATGGATTAGTTATCTTGTAGGAAGGGAAGATGAAAGATTGGAGGAATCTACAAGAGCAAGGAGTTCCAGGCAGAGTGTGCTGAAAGGACTGACACACAGGCCTGTGAAACCAACTCCTCTTGTTCTAATGATCAGTCAGTTGGAAAAGCTGTTCCTGCCTCAGTCAGGCCTTTGTTCTGCACACTGAAGACTAAACACTCCAGTGCCATCGGGGAGATTTTTGATGCAGTTGTGTAAGCGCTGATGTGCCCTGGAGAGAGCAGTGAGAGCCTGTGTGGAGTCGGGGGCTGAAGGGCTGTGATGCCAGGCTTACATAAAATGTACTTTCTCCTTGTTTTCTAGGGTAAACAGGAAGAGAATGATGTGGTGGAGAAGTTGAACCTTTTCCTGGATTTACTCCAGTCCTATAAAGTGAGCTCTGCTGTTCTGCCAACAAGAAAGTTGTTTAGAGCAAGCTTGTGCTCTTTAGAGGGTGTAACGCCAACTGGATGGAAAAGTGTCTGTGAGGCCAGTTCAGAGGCAAACTGGGCATCTGGCAGAGGGAGGGGAGTGCCTGTTGGCCATAAGGAGCTCTGTAGCCTTCCTGATCAGCTCATCTGATGATGAGAACTCGCCCAAGAGGAAACTCTGCAAGGAATTTAAAAATACGACTGATTAAACTGTATGGATCAGCTAACTTTTTGTTTTTAGATTTGGCTGGTTTTGACTTAAAGCAGTGAACTAGATTGCTACTGATTTGCTCATGAAGATGAGTTCAGTTATGAATGAAAGGATTTTGTTAATAATAATAATAATCTTCTGATCAGCTGGATGTGGCAGCCTCTCCTGACATTCCTAGGCCAGGACTATTCCAGGACTGAATTTGAAGGACTTGAGCCAGCACTTTAATTAATTGCCAGCACTTAATTCTGAGGAGGTCAGAAAATACAAGAGGCCTGATAAGATCCAGAATGTTGGCAGAAGTGATGTTCCAAGTTGCCTCTTAAGCTCACTGGTCTGGGTTCAAGCAGTTTTGTTTCTTGAATTCTTAGCTACTGGTGCTTTTTGAGCCTCTTGAAAGCAAAGGAGCAAAAATCTGCAGCATAGAAGTGACACAAAGTGTGACCACAGTGTGTGTGTTCCGGATGTACTTGGCTGTGTGTTTGCTGACTCTTGGCTCCCAATACACAACCTGCTGTTTTCTTTTCCCATAAAGGACCTGTGTGAAAGGCACGAGAAGGGGGTATTGCACAAGCACCAGCGAGCGTTGCACAAGTACAGCATGATGAAGAAGCAGATGATGAGTGCCACTGTGCAGAACAAAGAGCCAGAATCGGTGGAGCAACTGGAGTCTCGGATTGTGGAGGTAGGGCAGACACCTGGGAGAGCACAGGGTGGGACTGGGCTCTTACTGGTGCTGCTCTGTAACTCAGTCACATTTGCAGAAGGTCTTTGGGCTGAGAGGGTAGCCTGTACTTTGGGAAATTTGTGCTACCCACTGTGCCACGTGGAAAACGTGTTTGTTTTCCTCAACACTTGTTACTGGCTCTCTGGCAGCACCTCATTTGCAGGAGCTGTGGGAAGCAGCTGTCTGCATGATGGAAAGGGCAGTTCCTGTTGTATCAGATGTGTGCAGGAACTGCTTTTTTTAGGCTTTTGGTATGTGTTTGAATTGCTGGTATGAGGAAGAATGCTGTTTTCTCCTGTTTCTCCTTTCTCCCACCCTCTTCCTGGTCACTGAGTTCCTCTTCTTTCAGCAAGAAAATGCGATCATAACCATGGAGCTGCGGAATTACTTCTCCCTGTATTGCCTGCATCAGGAGACACAGCTCATCCACATCTACCTGCCTCTCACATCTCACATTTTGGGGGCCTTTGTCAACTCCCAGATTCAGGGTCATAAAGAGGTGAGTTCTAGACCGTGTCCTTTTCCCCAAAATACAAATGAGAATTTGAATGGATTTGTTTTCATCCATTGGCCTTCACCCTCTGATCATCTGTGCAGTTGGGCTCTCGTAACTTAGGAAGTTATCTGAGGTTTTTCCAGTGTGGGTTGAGGATCAAGGTTGGCCTCTAACCCCTCTAAAAGACTGTATCTTCTTGCAGCAGGTTTTATCTTCTTTTCTTCTCTCATCTGTAGCTGGTCCTACCCTGTGAGTAGTTGAAAAAGACCCAACCATTAAATCTCTACTCTGTAATAAATGATGTGTGTTTGCTAGATTTATCTGGTTTTTTTGTTGAGCTACACAGAAATTGTGTGACAAGAGAACTTTCCACGTTTTACTCTAAAACTTAGAAGCTCCCTTTTGTTAAACCCTAAATATGGGCTTTAATACTTCCCATATACAGACTTTCTTGCTTTGGTTATATTAGAAAAGTCTCTTCTCTTTCAGCTCCCTTCCATCCCTTCAGTGAAGGAATTTGATGGAGGGAGATCTCCCTTCCAGTACAGGCTTAGGAAAATGTTCATGGAGCTGCACATAGCTCTGGTCCAACAGGAACAGTCTGGGTCCACTGAACTTTCTGAAAATACTTCAGTAAATTTGTGCTGTGCCTCTGAGTGCTTGAGACTGCTGCTAAAATTCTGTGTGGTGAGATTATTACCTGCTGTGGTCATGTCTGCTTTCTCTCCTTCTCTACTCACAGATGAGTAAAGTTTGGAACGAATTGAAGCCGAAGTTGAGCTGCCTTTTTGTGGGATCCAGCAGTATGCCAACTCCACCACTGTCACCTCCAGAGGGAAACTTCTTTTCCAATTAATGTTCCAAGCATCCCACATGGAGCAAGAAGGGCAATCAACGAAGGGGTGGGACCTCTACCTCCAATGAATCCTCCAAACAGCTATTTTTTTTTTTTTCAATACTGCTGCTTTCAGCTGCTCTCTGATTTAGACAGACTGGATATGGGGCAGAATATATGGATATAGAGACAATTTTGTAATTTTGCAATGCTCTGGGGCAGAGCTGATGTTCATTCTCCTGCAGACAATCCTCATGGGGTCAGGATATGGCCTGGCACGGCGAGGGCTGCAGTGTTGTTGCTGAGGCCTCTGCATCTTGTACTAACAGTCCTCCAATGGTGTTTATCTGCAGCTGTGCTGCCACATCTCTGCACGTCTCTGAAGTGCTGAGATGAACAGGATAGCTGGAGCACTTGCTTGTAGTGGAGATAAATTGCTTTTTATGCCTTGGAGGGCCTGTGTTAGGGACGTGTGTGCATAAGGAAAGCTGAAAGCCATCCCTCATCCCACCATAGGTGTCTGGATTTGTTTTCTTACTGCTAGACCTGAGCACAAAATGAATGAAGTGGCTGGATTTTGTAACCCAGCTGGGCAGGGGCCAGTGCTGCTGTGGGACAGGGATTTTCCTGATGGACTGTATTGTCAGTGTGTTTCCCTTCAGGGTTGCAGGGCAGCCTGGGGACTTGCTCATATTTTTCAGTTTGTGGCCAAAGACAGCTGGGTTCAGGAACTCAGAGGAGTTTGCCTGGCGTAAAGGAGAAAATAATTGACTAAAACACTCCTCAATTGTATTCCACTCCTAGTACAGGAGCAGAACAGCTACAAGGTAGCTTGTTAGTTTATTCTGGAGGTTCTGACCTCCTTCTGGTGAGTAGGTGTTCAGATCTGTTGGAGAGCTGCTGACCCAAAGGCTGATGTTGTCTTTGGTGTAATATCAGAAGTACCCTGTTCCACCAGCAGGCTGGAACACAGTGCTGATAAAGTTCATTAGCAAAAATTCAGTATTATCAGGATGTTACTGTCATTCTTCCTGGCTGCGGGTAGCGTTGCAGTGTGCTTGTTTGTGAAGGAGAGTAGACAATTAAGTGAAAGTTCTCATCTCAAGAATGCCACAGCCCTTGGTAATGGGGTTTTCAGAGTGGTTTGTGGTTGTGATAAAGGGACTAAACATTCTCCACTTTGTATCTCCAGTGGCTTTTCCTCAGGAGGCAAAGGGGGAGAATGTGCATGTTGTGTTACCTCAGGGGAAATGGAGCACATCCTCCAGAGAAACTGATAATCAAACTGCAAACGTCTGCAGCAAAACTCTGTGTGAACAGGACTCCCTGAACCTGACTTCTCTGGGGCCAAAATAGCTTCCAAAGAGGAATTTGTGACTTGACTTCTTAGCATTTTCCTCGAATGGGTAAAGAAGGAAGTGTATGAACAAGGATGAGTGCTTGCTGTTAAATTGGAACCATTACAGTATTTTCCCACTGGGGAACTTGCCTATTATCAGGAAGTATATTTAAATCCTCCAGTCACAAAAGCTTTTTTGTTTGGGTGGGGTTTTTTTGTTTTTTTTTTTTTTTTTTTAATTTAGAATTTTCAGTCCAACTTGAAACTCTTCCTAGCCCAGGCAAAAATTCTGGATTAGTTTCTTCACCTAGGAGCAAGATACGTTATTTGCCCAGTTTCAGGAGACTGAATAACCATTACTCACACTGCTCAAAATGGAGTAAATACAGTGCTATGGGTGAACTCCTTGAGTGCTGAGCTTTAAGCAGTGTGTAGCCAACCTTGTACAGAATGCATTAAGAGCTTTTTCCAACAATTCAAATGTTAACTCACTTTCCTCCTGCACATGGGCCTTGTCCAGTGAGACAGATGAACTGCAAATGGCTGTGACAGATTTGATTCTCTCCTGGAGATTTCCTAAGTGATGCAGAAGAAATTCTGCTCACAAGCTGGAGCAAACTGTCAGGGGAGGAAAATGTTTCTACAGTCCAGTTACAGAGAAGATATCATGTTGGGCACGGCACAACAGATTTTTCTGCTTGACCTTGTCTTGATAAGAAGATGGTTTGTGGTTCAAGTGTGGAAAGTGTGTTACCAGACTTTTCCATGCTCTTCACTCCTGGCATTATCAGCAGGTGCTGGCTGGTTATGGCTGGCTTAGTCTCAGCACCCATCCTCCCTCATTTATCTTTGTTTGCCTGATGAGGTGAACAGTGAAATTGAGAAAATACTATATGTTTTGGGGTAAGATCTGATAATTTATGATGGGTCTCATATGTCACTTGTTTAACTGGGCATTGTTCTATAGGAGTGCTTACAAAGGACTAGCCTGAATGGAACTTTGCACTTCTTACTTTAGAAAAAAATACAAATTTAAAATAGATCTAAAATCAAAGAACAACCCCCCCAAAAAGCAAACATCAAAATGATATTAGGGCTTTAGACTAACTCCTCTTTCCTGTTCACCTTCAAGCTCAAATTGTACAGTCCTAGTGCAGAGACTGTAACAATGACAGATACACACCACAGGACCTATAAACAAACTGAAATGAGGTTGTTTTGAGAAACACCCCATTCCCCCATTGTCAGCCCTTGTGTCTTTGAGGAGAGATTTCGGGGTGGGCTTTTCTTGTTTCGGTTTTACTCTGTTCACCAGGTATTTGAGAACTGAGGCCCAGTATTCTCAGAGCTGATCCAGCTGCTGGCACTTTCAGAGTTTATTTCATACTGGTCTGTCAAGCTTCTGTCTCACTCCTTTACACATGCAGACACTATTTCATACAACCCTTAGTTTGCAAACCTTTCTTCTGGGAGACTGATCAGTGTGCAAATAGCACTGTTTCTTTACCTCAATGTGTGAGGGATTTCCTTCCTGTCTTTGTTATGTTCAGTTTATGGATCTGTCAGACCTGGAGGGCAGCATCACAAACAGCTTCCTTCCTCCAGTGGGAAGCAGCAGGGACTGCAAGGATCCATCCAGCTGACTTCAGCTGTCTGTCTGCCCTAAGCCAATGTGGGGAAGAGGGCTGTAGTTACCTCCATGCTCTTGCCTTCTGCAGTAAACACTAACCAAGCCAGACTAACGGAGGAGTGTGTGCTGCCTAGCTGAGATCTGATGCTCCTGTAAGGTGCACTGCCAAATGTTCATGTGCTTTTGTGAATGGAAGCTTTTCTGTGTGTGCCTGAGGTCAGGGGACTTTCATGTGTTCAAAGGAGTGATGGTAGCGAAGCCTTTAGTGTCTGTCAGAGCAGTCCTGGAGGTACCAGGGTAGTCAACACCTGAGACCCTGAAAGGCTGCCTGAAAACTTCTCTGAAAAGAGCTTTATGTTTTCTCACTCCTGGGGGCTGCTCCACTTCCAGTGAAGTGGGAATATACAGGCTTTTTGTCAGTATCACGTACAGGCTCAAAACTCTATTTACAATACCTTAAATCTTTGATCCTTTTTTCCCTCTCCTTCCATCTTCCTGGCAAGTTGCTCCTCCTAAGTCATAACATGTTCAATGGTGCCTCGCTACATTCCAGTGCTTCTAACTCTCCTTTAACAGGCAAGGGTGTAATTCCTGGAATTTGTAACAGGCTAATTTACACTCTTCAGTTTGTGCTGTTTACTAAAAGACAAAGATCACCAGCTGAGGACAGAACTTAGTTAAACCATGTCAGTCTCATGGCAGCAGGAGCAGTAACATCCCAGCTCTTTGACATGAGCTCAAATTTCAGGCTTAGGGAAGGCACCTTCCTGAAAGAACTCAGCTGACTGCACACAGGGGATGACAGAGAAGTGCAAGCCTCAGCCACGCTTCTTCTTTTCCTACCCAAACTCCTGGCGGAACAGAAAGTAATTCTGTGTGATTGTCACGTGCTGTCTCTCACCCAAAAATGTAGTTTCCACCAGGAAATAAACCAAGGTATTTAACAGGTATTGGCTGCCAGTCATTCCCTACCATTTCCTACCACGCAGTAGGGTCCTACCCTCTGTAAAAGCTGCCTGTCCTTTTGTGCTTATTCTATTTGCCCCAAGCCATTCTCTCTGTTAGAGCAGCCAGAATCCTCATTGCCAGGTCAGAGGCAGAGGTGGGCATCAAAACCTCTCTAAGTAAGTGTGCAGCACAAAAGGAAAAGTAAGGTTTTAAGGTGTTAATTCATCCTCCTAAGTCTGAGCTGTGGCTTGCTGAGCAGATGAAGAATGTTTTTGAGAGGTATAAATTTTTCAAAACTGCCAGAAGGAGACAAGAAACAAACATAGTTCAGAGGGTGTGAATTTTGCCTGCCTGGAATATCCTGTATCTTTGCTTTGCTCAAATAGCCTTATGTATGAAGCACTTTATCCAAATGCAGGAATTAAAGAAATATTACTACAGCTGGTAGACTGGAAATGTTTACAGATCCTACATTACATTCCAAGATTCTATCTATAAGTGTTATATGTCTGTAAAAATGTTTGAAAAAAGGAAAAAAAAAAACCAACTTGTGTAAGAAGTTACATCTGTGATGTGTTATTTCTGGCATGGTTGGATTAAACTTGGGCTGCCCACCGTGCTGGGATGGGCTGACACCAGTGCTGAGCTCCTGCTCCTGCCCTGGGACAAAGCCTGCAGCCCTAAGGGATGGCACCTTGCAGCAGGAACTTGCTGGAACTTGAATTTGTTCAGCATATTTTTACCTGAAATGCTCAAATAGTTTGACTTCACAGCAGGACCTGCAACAGTGAAAGCTGGGACAGGACTGTGCATCTACCTCTGGCTTGTGTTTTCTTAACTCCCAGAACCTCACACTGCCTTCAGCTGGAGGATCCTGAAGGAATCTCTGGTTTGAACTTTTCAAAAGGCTTTCACAGAATCATTACAACAGAACAACACATGCTTTTACTAAAAAAGTATTTTTAATAATAATTAAAGATCTACCCATGAGGGAAAAGCTCAAGCCGCTAAAAAGAGTTAAGACGGAAGTTTTTAATAGTTGTGATCACATAACCACTAAAGCCTACCACAGACAGGGACTTCACAACATGGAAAATCTTGTTACTTTTTTTTCTGCTCTAAGAAACCCCCTTACTTTCCTCACTTTGCAGCAACCTGGAAAGTAAGTCTCATTTTCTGGAGAGCTGAGCAAGGAGACCCTCATAAGTCATACTCAGGATGCTGTAGCCCAATGTGGGCAGTAGCACGTGGGCTGAATGCTTCTGCTTTCTTAAACTTCCTCCACTTCTTTCAGGCTGTGCTCCAGGATGGTATCTTGCCCCTGGAACTTAAAATAGCCACGAAACAACTTTCTTTGAAGCACCAGGGGAAACCAATAGCTGTCATCTGGCCACATGTGATGGAAGGGTACCTCGTCCAGCTGAAACCACTGGGGCCGCATTTCTGGTGGCAGAAAACAAAAGAACTTTGCATGGGACTTTCTCATGGAGTTTTGCTGCCTACACTGTGAATATTGGTCAACAAGCAGCTTCCCTCTACAGCCCAGCTGCCTTCCTTGTGGGAGGCATTTTAGCGTGAACAGTTCTCCATTTGGTAAGGGCAGTGCTGTTTCAGAAGAGCGTGTACATCCTTCCTTTCCCCACACCGGCCACCTACCCTCACTTTCTGTTGGCTCTCCGTGAAAGTGATCTGCCCGGAAAATGTGAACGTCCATGAGTTCAGAGTTGCCTACAAATTCAAATGTGATCTGACCCATCTTCTGCAAGGTGTCCACAGTCAGCCCACTCTCCTCCAGGAGCTCCCTGCACGAGAAAAAGATTTCTTACATGAAAGTGAGCATTGGGAGGACAGAAATGCAGCCATTAGCTTTACTCACACATTCAGAATCCTTCCAGTGAACCAAAGGTGAAAGCTCTTGCAGTACAACAGAGCAGGGTTCTGACCTGCTCCAAGCCACGAGGCTCCAATGCCACAGTGGAGCAGTTCAGGGGGGATCCTGTGTTACTTCAGGCTCCTGAGCCTGGCAGGAAGACAGTCCATGTTGGAAGGGGAAGATTCAGGAAAACTGATCATTTAGTATAATTTAATCCTTGCAACATGCAGATCTTCTCTGAGGTAAGCTAGAAGGGGGGATGTGAAGTCGTGGGACTGCAGCAGGGTGTCTCTTCAGAGCTCCAAGGTACACTTCATTTAGACAGGCAAAAGGCTTTGCCAGCTTCAAGCTAAATCTTAGAATTGTGGAGAAGCAGGCCATGAACACCAGAAAGAACATCTGTACTTGTTGCACAACCAGCTACTTCAGAGGCAAACTGAAGCTTACCGAAATGACACACTCCATAACACCTTTTGCACACAGAAGGTTGAGAATTCTGGTTCCCATTCAAATGCAGTGTAAAAAACACAAAGCAATTGTGCAAACTTTGCCTTTCCTCTCCTTGGAAGCACATTGAGCGTAATGAGAGGCCAGCAAGATTTTTAGGAGCACTTGGAGAGCTGTGCCAGCTCTTTTCCACACACCACCATGCACAGCTACTTGAAACCCATTCAGTTATTTCCTCTCTGTATGCTCCACACTCGGGTTTTTTTTTTATTTTACCTCCCTCTAACAGAAATAGCACAGCTTGAAGTTAGTCATGGTTTTTCTAATGTACAAAAATAAGGAATACTCTGAAACCATGTATCTTTAGTTAATAATTAATGTAGTAGCCTATTTGGCAGTAACAACTGCCAATTTTAAAATGTAATGGAAGCGATTCTAAGGCTCCAGCTTTCTTTGGCATTGATTTTATGGATCCCATCTTTCGAAATTATACTTCAGCTTAATGTCTTGGCTAATTTTAGTTTGTCTTCTGAGAACTATATATGTCTAAAATAGAGGCAGTTTTCCAGCAATGACTCTAAAAGCCTCCTTTTACAGGCATTGATAATTGAACAACAAAGTACAACACAGCTACAGTTCTCCAGGCAATTTATCCATCAGCTGCTTGGCTCTGTCTGTAGCAAGTGGAAACATTACAGGTGGCAGACTAGAATAACTCATTCACTAAATGCTCCCCTTACAAGATGTGCCACCGAGGAGCTGCCCAGGTGCTCGTGGGAATGTGCTGTACCCAGCAGAAGATGGAAATTTTACTGGTACTGGGAACTTTTGTTCAGGTTTTGGCTTAATATTTAACTACCTGTGCTGACAGGACACTTCATACCTGCTGCCTCTGCCAACCCAGCTGAGACAGAGCAACATGGAACCACAACCTCAGCGCTCAGCTCCCAGTGCAGAGTGGAAGTGGCACAAGGGAAGTTTGATTTGGACTGTGGGATGCTTCCTGCAGCGGAGCTGTGCCCCGAGGCAGCACTGCACCAGCGCTGCTCCAGCCAGCAGGGTGGCCAGCGTGTCCAGCTGCTCCTGGCTCTGGGGACAGCTTGCTGCCCAGCTGACCTCAGCAGGAATTGGTTGTGTCGTTCTGGAGTAAATTGCAGGCAGAGGGATGGGGGCAGCCCCCAGCAGCAGGTGCTGGCTGTGCTGTGGCACACTGCATTTGGATTGAGGAAAATTTTCACACTTGACATCTTGTTCGAACAGAAGTTCTGGTGTCAAACTGGGGGCCAGCACAGGTAAACACACCAAGGAAATCAAATGCTACATTAAACCATTAGATTTCCCCCACAGCTGGTGGCAGATAAGTCTAGCAAATGTTAAGTGACAAAACTTAGGTCCGTCCTTCCACTCTGAGATGATAAATTGCACGAGAAGCCATGATGAAGCGTCAGGTTTGTTAAGGCCTGTGCTCCTGGGAGCACGTCTGCACCGAGACCCTGCTGCCCCCGTGCCCAGCTCACCACAGAGCCTGGGCGGTTGTGCTGGCACGGCTGAGGAGGCTGTTGAGGGCAGAAGCTGTTGGGAACCGGCGGAGCACACCATGACTGAACTTCCTGCAGGTGCAAGGGCAGCTTTGGGCACGTATCAGAAACTGAGGAGATGGCAAAGTGTGGCTTTGTATCAGCGACATTCATGTAAAGAACAAGGTACCTAATTTTAAGAGGAGTTTAGCAATTCAGCTGTGATCTGCTACTTCATTTTAATGACCAGAAAGATGAAAGAACTATGAGAAATCAGTACTAAAAGGTTCAAAAATTACACTGTGCCTTTTTACTGATGAAATTCAATTCTGCAAATCAGCACTTAAAAATGTCACGATACAATCAAATAATAAGCAGTTTGGCTAATTATTTAAATTAGCTGTAATTCTTCTGTGTAGCCAATATTAAACCCTGCACTTCTCTGAAGAGTGCAAAAACCTCCACCCACCGCTCACTCTCAGTTTGGATCAGAGTCCAGGAGATGGGAGGGAGGACACAAGAAGTTGCACTTGCTCACAGACTGGATGACAGTTTAAGATTTGCAGATGGCGAAGGGGGAGCAATCCTGTTTCTCTGTACATGTGGATGATCCCTCACCACCTGTGGAGCAGGTGTTCAGAGGTGGGTCACGACTGCACTGCGGGGTACCACGAAGTGTCACTGAGCAGATGAGCCGTGGTACCTCCATGTGCAGCCCACTGCCGATGCTCCAACACCTCCATCTGTGCCCCCATACCTGTCCCGTGGCCGGCCCAGCCCTCACCTGCGGGCAGCCTCCTCGATGCTCTCCCCAGGCTGCACCTTCCCCCCGAAGCCGTTCCACAGCCCGGCGCCGAACCCGCGCTTCTTCATGCCCAGGAGGACGCGGGACGGCTGCACCACCAGGACGAGGGTGAAGAGTCTGGACGTGTGCATGGCTCCTGCTGATGGATGAGGCTGTGCCAGGGGTTCCGGCACCCTTCGGAGGGGACCCGGGGGGCGCACAGAGCCCCTCAAGCCCCCAAACCCCCGGCACTG